>LAVV01008235.1:0-14509 GCA_001263375.1 Puccinia sorghi
TCCAGTCCCCGCACCTTTGTATATCCCCAGTTAGCAATCTATATTCTCAACCTTGACCATTACAGTCAATGAGTGAATACTCAAATTTTCAACATAGGGCATCATTTCAGCCAATGTAGAATCCATTCCCTCTAACAAGTGAGTGTTTGATGGAATTTTTAATGAGAAATAAGGAAACCTAATGGGAAATAATTCAAAAATATAGACAAGAACAATAGATTATATTTTTTTTGGGAAAAAAAAAATCAAGAATACCACACAGGTGTCAGAGGAGTGTTTGGGCATTCAAGGGTTACTTGAGAAGGAGCTTTAGGGACAAGGTGAGTTTATTTTGGATGAGAAAATGATTGAGGCAGAGGGGGCTTGAGGGGGGCAGCCAAATGAGGGGAAAAAGGGAAGGAGAACACATTGATGATGGATGGGGAGTGAGGGAATGTGAGTGTTGTGTTAGGGAGGGAGGGAGTTCAGATGTAGGAGCAAGAGTGGATCAGTGTTTTGTATCTGTCTATCCACATCATACTTCAAAAGTTGACATCAAGAATGCAAGGCAGAATCTTCAGATCCTAGTTTACATGCTGCTGTACCCTCAACCTACCTCCTCAGGTCCTCAGGTTTTTTCTTTCCTTACCCACTCATCCTACTTCCATAAATTCTTTTCCCCTACATCCTACCAACCATTTTACCTTTTTTTTTTTTTCTTTCTGTTGTGTAACAGGGTAGCAAGAGCACATATTATCTCCATGAACCTGCTACAACCAACCAAGTGACCTTCTTTTTTCCCAGAAAGGAAAATAAAACATATGTGATATATGAGTATCGAGAGAGAGAGAGAGAGAGAGAGAGAGAGAGAGAGAGAGAGAGAGAGAGAGAGAAGATACATAAAAGAGCAGCATATCCAACAAGAAGGAGAAGAGGCAGCCAGAGGAGCTCAGATAATGAGGATGACATGCCTTCTTTGATTAGACATCTGGTTATTCAGAGCCAGGAGCAACAAAAGTTGTATACATATATAATCTCTGAATGCTGTGTGTTCAGACACCAATTCACATCAATATATGTATGTGTGTTTGTATTTATTTATTTATGTGCACAATAGGTGCACCAGTGGCCAACTCAAACTGGTATACTTATAGCATACCTAAGCACAGATTCTCACAGCAGCTAAACCATCCAGAAAATAACTATGGGAGAAGAATGAAACCACCCATTTCTTCCCAGTCTTTACCATTTTTGACCACATTTTTTACTTATAATATGTAAACACATGTATGTATATATGTAGGGTATATGTATACAGGGTTAAGTTTAGTTGTATAATTATATCGCAGGTTTCTTGGCCTGTTGCAGGACTCACGGATTTTATTAACATGTGTACTGCAAAGTGTATAGTTTAGCTGTTATTAGAATGCGGGCTAAGGTGTGCTATATAGTATCCCACTTTGAGTGGGCCACAGGTGGCATCACATATTTCTATTTCTTTCTTGAGAAAGAGAAACGAAGTAAACCCAACTATTCTTCTTTCTTCTTCCTTCTTCTTCTTTTTTTCTTTTCTTTTTCAATATATTGTTTGTTTGTTTGTTTATTTGTATTTTTTCAACGAGCGAAGATCAAAAAAAAAGCGACGAAATATTTGTATGTTGATATATATGCAAAAAAAAAAAATCAAGTACGCACAACAACAACAACAACAAGGAAAACATAAAGTCGTATTAGTCGAAAGAAAGAAGTGAATGAAGAGGGGGGGGGGACGTTTCGTTATCGAAGCCAACAGAAAAAAAAGAAAAGAAAAGCAAGTGACAAAAGGACGAAAATGGTGTGTCGAGATGATTCGGAGAGAGTAAGGAGCAGTTGAATAGAAGAAGAATGGTCAGAGTGTTGTATGTGTATGTGTATTGAGAAAAAAAGAAAATGAAGGACGAGGGTTTTCTCAGCAGAGAGACGTAGACGCCATGAATCAGAATCAGAAGCATCAAAAAACCAACAGAAAAGAAAAAAAAAAGGATCCAAGGAAGAAGAAAAAAAAAAAACAGACAAGGCTTATATATGTGAGGGTTCAAAAAAGAAAAAGAGGAGAGAGAAACCAACACAGAAGGTAGGAAAAAAAACTGGCGCTGCTTTTAGAAAGTTCTAAGTTGCTCGAATGTGGAAAAAAGAAGTAAGGAAAGAGAAAAGAAAGCTAGAGTAGATAGACGACACAGTGAAAATGACAAAAAAAGGGGAGATAATTCAAGGCTTCTGGCCGAGGTCGGCGCGTTCGAGGATTTGCAGGTACCTTAAATAGAAGAAGAGAAGAAGAAGAAGCATGAGTCGTGGGGTAGAGACATGTATGGTGAGGGAAAAGGCAAAGGAAAGGAAACTCAACAAGTATTTGAAGCTCCAGAGCGACCCTTTCAAGCGCTTGATGTCAACAGCATAGAGCCCTACCAATCCTCTCAGTCGCGTGATCTCAACCGCTGATAAAAAGAACAGGATTCTACAGTTAGCATATATATATACATATATATGCAAAAGGAGACGATAGGACTTACTGAACCGAACATCATCGCCGCTATCGACCGAAGGGTCGTCGGCATACGAAGGCAACGGCTGTGCGTTGATAGTGCTACTACCAGCATGATCGGCGCCACTAGCACTGCCCAAACTGCCACCCACTGAGCCGGCGGCACCAACACTACCACCGAGGTTGGTAGAAGGCCCCGTGGTAACATGGCCAAACTGGTCGATGAGGACTCCAATTTGCTGGTTGGTGTTGCTGGCGGTTTGCACCCGTCTGTTGAAGATGGACTTGAAGGCGCCAGTGGAAGGCTCCTGCTGATTCAACTTCTGTTGTTGCTGTTGTAAGGCCTCGAACACGCCCATCCCCAAGCTGGCCACCACCTTCTTCTTGGAGCGGCGGGTCGCCTTGAGCTTCATCGAACTCTCTTCAACTACATCAATCCCCATCTCCCACAGTATCTGCTTCAGTTGTTGCATGATTACCGGCGGCAGCTTCGAAGAGATCGCATTTTGGTCAATCGCCCCATGGTGTAGCTTAAGCTTGCTGTCGTTGAATCCGCCAGTCTGTTCGGCTGCTGGGTTCATGTTGTGGGGGTTTCTAAACTCGACGGCAGTCGATGTGCTAGGACGAGGATGAGCCAAGGTGAAGCGGTGACTAGTTTTCGAGGAGGCTGCAGATGTTTGGGTGGCGGACGGCTTCGACATCAATGGGACCGGTACTTGCAAAGCCGGCTGATGAGATTCAGTTGGAGGGGAGCTGGCATTGTTAGGGAGGGGTGACAGTGCTGGTGGGGTTGGTTGAGGGTTTTTGACTCTGGCATCAAAGTCCGTTGGGATGGGCACCGGCGGGACCAGATGCTCGTGAGCATGGGCGTGAGCCTGATTGGCACTGGTTGTGCTACCATTTAAACTCTTGAAGCGGAACCAATCCATGACCCGCTTGGCTTTGCTATTGTTACTGGCCTGCCCAGTGCTAGTCGCAACGCTAGCTGCGGGGGTGTGTTGACTCCGGTTGGGCGAGGGGACGGTTGGGGCGCCGGTGTCCTCTTCACGATGGGGCGAAGTCTCTGCGGATGGTGACCGAGGTGGGTGTGATGGCGAGACCGGGTTTTGGGGATCGAGGGCTTGAGGTGCTGAAGCACTTGTAGACATCTTATTCGAGGAGTTACGACCATGAGAGGCTGTGAGAGTAGTTCGTCTCTTGGCAGTTGCAGCGTGAGATTTGTCAGATGAAGATATTGGTAGTGGAGGCATGCTGCCATTGGCCGAGGGGAGCGGGGAGGTAGGGACAGCGACGCTAGTACCTCGAGTGCGACGTTTGGACTGGTCGGGCTTCTGAGCGTCAGCGGTGTTGGAGCTATGGGAGGTAACTTTGGAGGACTTCCTATGGTTAGATCGACCACTGGCAGCTGAAGCAAGTTTACCACTCAAGGGTTCAACGACCATACTCAAAGCTTTCCGCCTGGCGGTCTTGGCAGCAACGGGTGGAGTCGTCGTGGAGTATCCAGACGACTTCTTGGTGTTAGTAGGAACAGGAGGTGGAGGGTTAGAGGGCTGAGTGACGTTGGCACCAAGGAGGCGAGAGAAGAATCGGTCGGTAGACAAGCCCTTCCTGTGGCGCGACTGAGCTTTCGCGGTAGGCGGTTTGGGTGTACCATTGGGCGCCACGGCAGCCGAATTTTGGGAGGAAGTACTAAAGGAAACTTGACTAGAACTTTTAGGGGGGGCTCCGCTAAGGTAGACATTATCAAATGAAATCAGCACAATGAAATGCCGGAAAAAAAGACTGAACTGGACATACCTCTCTGGAGCTTGGTTGTGCTTCCGAGGGGGTGAAGGAAAAGGTACGGTGGGAGTGGGGAGCTCATCAGAAACAATCAGAGTCGAGTCAATTGCCTTAGGAGTACTTGGCGATCCTAATTCTGCTTTGAGAAGAGAAGTTTTGCTAGTTCGGCCCGGCTGGGGAGTAGACTGAGTGTGGGACTCGCTGGATTTGGGTTTAGAGGAGGAAAGTGGGGCTGCTGCTGGTGTGGCGAGACGAGGCGTACTAGTTTCGTCACCATCATCATCATCATGGGGAGTAGTAGTTTTTTGATGAGTGGGGCTAGTAGTCCATGATTCAACGTCTCTCCCTTTACCCTTGGCAACACCGGTGTATTCAACTTGAACGGTGTAACGTTGTTGAGAATGAGAAGGGGTAGTGCCGGGAGGAATGGCTGGGGAGGATGGTGTGGTACTGCCCACCTTACGTTTCTTACCCGTGCTAGCGGTTTGGTGATCTTCATCAAGCACCATGTTGTCATTATTGTGGATTTGAGGTTGGGTGGCGGTAATATCGTCATTCTCCTTGTTGAGCGATGATACCGGAACCACGACGGCAGATTGAGCTTGTTGGTGACGACGGTTGGATGGGACGGGGGCGGCAAGGGAAGAAGGGTTGGTGTTGGACTGGAGGTAAGTGACTACGCCTCCGGGAACTTGACGCTGTTGTTGTTGATAAGCCCCGATGGCTTGGCTGGTATGCAATGAATCATCGGGACTGACCATGGCGGATGAAGGAACAACCATGGCACTCTGATGTCCTCTGGCTTTGTTTGCGGCGGCAGAGGCATTGCCAGTACCATGTATGCGAGTACCATCGGGTGCGAGGCTTGGTTGGGAACGATTGGCATTGTTTGCAGCCATTAGTTGTCGTTGGCGTTGAAGGATGAGTCGTTTGGCTTGTTCATTTTCTTCCGAGAGACGTTCAAGTTCCTCCAGTGAGCGAGTGAAGAGATGATGGTACTTTGAGAGCCAGGAGTGATTTGCAACATCATTTAGGGAGCATCGCTTCAAGGGATCTGGGACGAGCATCTTGAGTAATAAATCCTTGGGTTCATCTGTGATCCAGTCGGGGAAGCTTAGAGGGGTGTTGATGATGTACTTGTAGAGTAGATTGATGTTATCGCCATCGGGGTTGGAAGGATCGTCGTCGAAGGGTAAGTAGCCGGCGAGCATTGCATAGAGGATGACACCACATGACCACACGTCAACCTGAGAGCCGACATAGCGACCATCCTGTACGACCAGTTCAGGTGCGGCATAGCAGGGGGAGCCACATGATGTGGCCATGAGATCGTTTGTGCGATCCTCGAAGCGATTAGCAAAGCCAAAGTCGGTGATGATGATGTTACGATTTCTGTCGAGTAGTAGGTTTTCGAGTTTCAAGTCCCGATGAACGATTTTTTTGGCGTGAAGATAGGTGACACCCGAGATGAGTTGAGCAAAAAGTTTTGAAGCATCCTTCTCCTTCAAGTACCTGTGAGCCAGAATATGGTCGAAAAGTTCACCACCTGTTTGAGCCAAGGTAAGAAAAAAGAATCAGTTCTTGAGACAAAGTTCATATATATATATATATATAAAGGGAACAAAAAACCAAAAAGCTTACCAGAAGCGTATTCGAGAACAATGCCAATGTATTTTTCGGTTTCAATGACATCGTATAGTCTGACGATGTTGGGATGTTTGACTAGTTTGAGTACATCAATTTCGCGGGCGACTTTGATCATTCTAGCTTGAGTGTCGACGTTACCCCGCTTGATGAGTTTGATTGCGACCTCTTCGCCCCACCTGTCTGGGGATGAATGGACGCCTAGTTTGACTTTACCAAATTCACCTTCACCCTGAGAGAAGTAGGTAGTTTTTTGCGGTTAGCGTGAGGCTGAGGAGGAATGAAGAATATGTTTTTTTTTTTCTTTTTTTTTTTCATGTTCTTACTAAAGTTTGTAGGAGTAGATATGGGCCAAAGTAGACCCGTTGGCGAGGCATGGGATGAGAGGGTGCGACCATGTTGACTGGGGATTGAGGTTGATTGGTGGTGGTTGCTTGTTGGACAGAGCGATGATTTGGTTGTGTGGAGTGATGAGAATGCTGCATGATGGGGGTTGTTGAATGAGTGATGACAGACGAAGTGGTGGAGTGTTCGGAGGATATTGGAATGGGAGGGATGGATGCAGATGAGGATAGTGGTAGGTAGAATTTGGTCAACAGACCGATGAAGGAGAACTAGTCAGGAATAGGATGGTGAAGGCAGTGTCAAGTGGTGAGGACAATGGTCAAGTTCAGTGGTGAAGTGAGTGAAGCAGACTGAAAAGTGAATGGTGAAAATGTCAATGGTCAAGAGAAACTAACTACGTAAACTCTACAAGAAAAATATATAAAGTTTAAATTTCAAGTGGCTTGACGTGAGTAGGTGGTCGTGAGTGTCTGTGCCACTGCAACAGAAGAGCATTGCCAATTTGGAGGCAACAGCGAACGAACACACACACACACACACACAAGAGAAGAAGAAGGAGAAGAAGAAGCAAGCTGACAAAACCAGGCTTATTCTCGTCGAACTGGCAACCAGCAAGGGTGAATCCTATATTCCCGACGGAGTTGCTGCCAGTGAAACTCTCCAGCCAAAAAAAAAAAAAAAAGGAAACAACCACTCATGCATAACTCTGAATCTTCCACTCCCAATCAAAAATCACTACAAAAAAAACACGAACTGGCTTCCCCCATAAAACCAATAGGAATAGGACTGCACGCCAATCCACAAGAACATCACATCATGATAAAATGGATTGTTAACCTGCCTACTATCCAGCAGGAGATACCCTTGCACCCCAACTAAAAAATGTGTCTTCTCTCAAAGATAGGCAAATTCTTGAGTCACTGAACTGGCATCCACCATCTCTAATAACCAGGGGGTTGGTGCACTGCTTATAGCTCATGTGTGATCCAGGAATGTCTTCAAATGTGCTGTGCCTACCTTACATCCACTCACCTGTTCCTGTAACCATCCCTTCCCAAGACATACACACTACTTTGGAAAAACTTCTTGGCTAGACAGGATGCATCCAGTTTATTTTTTGTTGTTGTTGTTGTTGTTGGGAACATGGGCACTGCAAATAAACTCCCAGTCTTGCAGATCTCACACTATCATAGCCAAAAAGGAACTCACACTTTTGAGAGCTGGTTATTATGATAGATCAAACATGGATATCAACACCTGCAAAAGGCTTAAAATTCTCTTGGGGAGAGAACTTTGAAGACAAGTGTACTCAAAGAAAAATAAAAATAAAAACCTGGTTTAAATTGAGCCTAGGCTGTGAGAAGATAGAAGCTGATGTAAATTTAAACTTGTTTGTATCAGATAAGAGGTGGTCATAAGCACATAAATCAAACTGAAACTACTCAATCCTCAGCATTAACATTTCTGGGAAACTCACAATGAATGGATCCTATGTAGTTGCTCTCTGGGATACAAACAACCCTTATATTTGATGTTGGTTGAGGTCAAATGAGTCGCTCTCAATGCACCATACTGGAACCATACAACACCAATTCATTTCAACCAACATAAAGCCTGTTTGTGGAGTACAGCCCATATGGATTCAGGTATTGCACCCAACCAAGGTTGGCTTTCTGGATGTGAGCCAGACCCCCCTGGCTGATCAGGCCTGTCAATGATTCCCTGAAAGATTTAATGTATCCCAATCAGTTCACTCATTTATTTTATTGGGCATTCAAGGCCCCTCAGATGTGTTGATAATTAAATATAGACCCTCATGTTCATCAGAATTTGATCAAACACTCAGGAGTGTAACTTCTTAGTCAACAGTTCAGCCCTGACAGTTTCAGGCTGAGAATAAGCATTCTATTATATATATAATATATATAAACATATACAACCAAATTTGCTTGAAAAATGCCAGGTGCATTTTGTATGGATTTAGTCAGCTATATCTTACCCAGGTGTTTCCCAACACACCCCTGTAGCCATGGGTTTCAAATGCATCATTTTGATGCCAGATTATCCCTTCCATTCAGGATGTCAGAACCTGGTGTGGACAAAAACAAAACAAAACCACCTGTCAGTTGCAAATGTTTCCAGCCCTTATTGAGCCCAGTTGAATTCCTGGTTAGAGACACATTGACAACACTTATATTATCATTGGTTTAATGTTGCACAGGAGTCCTGCAACATACTCCTTTGCAATCCAGCAAGATACCACTTGGTTCACATGTTGGGTACACAACAGTACACTCCATTTATTTTTGAAATCTCTTTTCATCACATACCCTAAGGAGTGAACTAACTCATGTGTATCCAACACTCTCCAGTATGGAGTTCTCAAGCGCCTTTGAACATTGACATCTCTATGATAAGCTGCAGTCTTGGACCAAAAATGGCCTTCTATCCTATGTAAATAAGTAGTGATAGTAGTGGTGATCAGTCACATATTTAAAGGACATACTATTGGTACAAAGGTGGAGAGGAGACCAATGCTCCTGGATGACACAGATGAAATCACCAAGTAACGATAGTTTGCAAATCCAACCCAATCTGCTTTGGTCAGTCACCACTCAGGTTGTTAACTCCAGCCCCTTAAGCGATGCGAAAGGGGAAAAGACATCGTACAACAAGAGCGACCAATCAACAGCAAGGGAATGTGCACCCAACAGCACCAAGGTTCAAAGAGTACAGTAAGCTGGCCAACTCCACAAACACGAGGGGCTTCAATTTTATATATTGATTATTTAACCTCAGAATGCAGTGAATCAGATCTACCATGAAGAGAAACTGGAAATTGGTTTTCACACTTCTTTTTGAAGCTGAGGTAAAAAGGCTCAATAAGTACAACCAAAGCGGGGCAAGCGTGGACAAGAGAACAGAATTGAGTACAAAATGCATCAGTGTCTCAAAGTTGTGCTTGGTGTACTTCAAATGGGATTCCTCGAGCAAAACATTACATCTAGCTATCCTTCATTTCGGCGGCCAATTTGTCAGCCTTGGCCTTGACATCGTCGATGGCACCGACCATGTAGAATGCACTCTCGGGTAAGTGGTCATGCTGGCCAGCAAGGATACCCTTAAAAGATTCAATGGTGTCCTTTAAGGGAACAAGTCGGCCCTCTAGACCAGTGAAAACCTCAGCGACAGCGAAAGGTTGGGACATCTAGGTAGTATGAGATGTTCACAGCTTCAGTTGGCAAGTAGCCCCTCAAACGAGGATAGATTCAAGAGAAGCTTACAAATCTTTGAACTTTTCGCGCTCGCTCGACAGTGAGCTTGTCATCTTCAGACAGTTCATCCATTCCCAAAACTTTAAAACATTGTGAAAGCGCTGAAAGCATTAGCAATATGGAAAAGGGAGCTGAAGAAACGATGACTTACTGGCAATGATATCCTGCAGACCCTTGTAATCCTGCAACAATTTTTGGACGGCAGTAGCGAGGTTGTAGTGTTCCGGTCCGACCTGAAAAGTACCAAATATCATATTAGGTGATCGACGATTACGAAATGAGCTTGGGGAAGAGAGGACGACGTACTATTCGGGGGTCGAGAAGACGGGATTTCGAGTCAAGCGGGTCGACGGCTGGGTAAATACCCAATTCGGAAATACCTCGGGACAGCACAGTAGTGGCGTCCAAGTGAGCGAAGGTGGTGGCCGGGGCGGGATCGGTCAAATCATCGGCGGGGACATAGACAGCCTGCACCGAGGTAATCGATCCTTTCCGTGTAGTTGTAATTCTGAAAACAGTCCAAGCGTCAAAAAATGTCAAAACATGGGCAGTGCGTAAAGAACAGCCTGGACTAACCTCTCCTGCATACCACCCATATCGGTGGAGAGAGTGGGTTGATAACCGACGGCGGAGGGAATACGACCGAGCAATGCAGATACTTCGGAACCAGCTTGAGTGAATCGGAAGATGTTGTCGATGAACAAGAGCACATCTTGACCTTCTTCGTCACGCTGGCAGGGTAGAAAGGAATGTTCATCAGATTTGGTCACATCGCCAAAGAAACATAATACATACGAAGTATTCGGCCAAGGTTAATCCAGTCAGGGCGACACGGGCACGAGCTCCGGGGGGTTCGTTCATCTGTCCAAAGACAAGGGCGGCTTTGCTCTTGTCGTTGTTCAACTGGATTACACTTTAGTGATGAAATGCATCTGACCATCAGTATTTGCGGAAATGTTTTCAAGCAATTGAGGTGTGGTGCATACCCAGTTTCAATCATTTCGTGGTAAAGGTCGTTACCTTCACGGGTTCGCTCACCGACACCACAGAAGACCGAGTAACCACCGTGTGCTTTGGCGACGTTGTTGATCAACTCTTGGATGAAGACGGTCTTTCCGACACCGGCACCACCTAACAGACCAATCTTTCCTCCACGAGCGTATGGAGCGAGGAGATCGACGACTTTGATTCCAGTGACCAAGACTTCAGGGATTGTGGATTGATCGATGAACTCCGGGGGTTCGGCGTGAATCGGCATCATTGTTTTGGTCTTGATGGGCCCACGTTCGTCAATTGGCTCTCCGATGACGTTCATGATACGGCCTAAGCATTCAGGGCCGACTGGAATCTGGATGGGAGCCCCAGTGTCGACAACCTTTTGGCCACGAACCAAACCCTCGGTTCCTACAAACAGATACCGAATTAGCTCAATCTGCATAAAGTCGATCACGAGGAAAGGTGAAACGCTAACGAACCGTCCATGGCAATAGTTCGGACAGTGTTTTCACCCAAGTGCTGCGCCACTTCAAGCACTAATCGTTGGCCGAAGTCTTGGACTTCGAGGGCATTGAGACTGGAGAGATTCATACCATAGTAGCTTAGTTGGCTGCATCATCAATCTCGGACTCTTGAGGTTAAAGCACTCACATCGGGGGCAAGTTCTCACTGTCAAATTGGACATCCACGACGGCTCCAATGACGGTCTTGATCTGACCAACTGAAGACACGTCCACCAGTTCTGTAAGCCAGGGGAGAGGATTTTTGTTGACCGAATCTCATTCAGAGGAAATAACTTACTTTGAGCTTTGGCCTCGGAGGCGTATGATCGTGCTGGAGGCGATCGGAAAACACAAGAGGAATGAGATAACCGCAACGAGATAGAAGCTGGAGAATATAACTCGACGTACGTTGATCGACTTGGTTTTTGGTGAAGCGGGGTAAGCTGGACTTGGCCACCACACCTGGGAGAGCGGGCTTCGCCGCACTGACGAGAGTGCGGGTAGCGTTGAGCAGGGCGCTGTTCGCCCGGCGAGCCTTGGTGGCGCTCCGGGGGATGGCACGCATGAGACCGGCTCCTCTATGCATGGTTATCGTTAGAGATGGAGATGAGTGACGAAAGCTTCTGTGGGATGTGAGATGGAAGAAACCAGACGGAGACGAGGCCGGGAGGGAATCAGCAACAGGAAACTTCGTCACTGCCAGTCAGCACGGCAGGGGGCTTGCCTCAAAGGGGGCTTCACTGATCGGAACCGTGGAAATAGGTCTTGGCCATGGGGCAAGATCGGAATCTACCGCGGGAGCGCAATGCTGACAAATCAAGCATGCCGACGTCTGGCAGGGATCCATGACGACCCCTCGACCAAGCCATGCAAGACTCTTAGTGACCGGCCCGCAGCTTGACGAACAAGCTCGGAAACCTTGACACTAGGGGGAAACCGAGAAATGGGTCGGCAGCGTCCCCAGAACAGCTGTCCATACATCCTTTCTCCTCAGCTGCAGGGCCGCGCTGATAGACCATCGGGTAATGTCGTTGAATTCAAGTTGAAGTATCATTAAATCCCTGGAAGGAGGGAAGCAACTCCGAAAGTGAATCCGTCTGAGTCGGCCCCAGAACACCCAGCCAAATCCTGGAAAAATGTTGGAAAATTAAATGGGTAAGGTCAAAAAAGACAACGAAGGAGCCCTCCATTGTTTCAGCGGCTTGAAATTGCTTGCGTCTCTTATCTGTTCCATAATCTACAATTTTAGGAGAAAATAATAATCCTGGCAAGTTACTGGTGGAAGCAATTCTCACATAGCTATAAAATGAGCTCTATTATGATAGATATGGATTTTAACTGAATCCAATTCATTTTGCATCTTCCTCTCAGTGGCATTGAAATATTTCTTTATTTTTTTAAATCATATTTTTATCTTTACAGAAATCTCCATTCACTTTCAAAATCATAAAATTTCTGTTTCAAGATGATCTTTGGTCTATCTACAGTTCATTTGTTTGAATTATCGGGGTTTTGGCACTGGCCCACACATCATCCAGTGATATGTTTGAATATGCTTCCCTCTATGAATTTTACTCCTTGATCCATAGCTTTGTTCAGCATTTTAACCCACTCAAGTGGCAACTTCCAAAAATGAGCACGATTGATTTTCTCTTCTTATGTGTGCTTGAAATTTAGGGGCTTGGAGAAATGACTCCCAAGGATTGGAGGTACAACTCGCAGGACCATGCGGACATCCATTTTGGGAGTCAGAATTCATGCCTCCATTTTGGGAGTTGGCACACCAATTTGAGAAAATTTGCTTTGAAAATATATATATTTATATCTGAACATTTAGCAGCCCAAATTACTCAAAAATTTGAGGATATTTTGAAAGGTCCCAAAGAAAATAGATGAAAATTTTTGAGTGTGATATCTGTCAGAAAAAAGAACAAGGAGATGTAGGCCTATTTGGGAGAAACCTTCTACTTTGCCAATTTTGTGGTACACATAACCTCTGAATGAGTGCCCCAAAGGTAGGAATTTTCAAGAAGTGATTATGTAACCTGAATTACACTGTAAAAAATGTTTGTGTCCTCAGAAAATTTACAAATTTAATTATGGAGGTTGTATATGTGTTTTTGACCAAAGTCCTACTTTGGCAAGTTCTGTGGCACACATAACCTTTCAATGAGTGCTTCAAAGGGCCTAAAAGGTTTTTAAAAGTTATTGTAAAACATTTATTTCCAAGTCTCATATCTATTTTCATCATATCAGTCATTTAATTTTTATGTGAAGCTATCTCCAGTTGAAATGGTGCTCTGGAAATCATCCTGGAGATAACTTCAAACTTCACATCAAAATGAAATGACTTATTTGATGAAAATAGATCTAAGACTTAAAAATTAATGTTTCATAATAACTTAAAAACCTTTAGGCCCTTTGTGGCACTCATGAAAAAGGTTATGTCTGCCACAAAACTTGCCAAAGTAGGACTTCAGAAACACATGTACAACCTCTATAGTTAAATTTTTAGATTTTCTGAGGACACAAACATTTTTTAAAGTGTAATTCAGGGTATATACTTACTTCTTGAAAATTCCTAGGCCCTTTGGGGCACTCATTCAGAGGTTATGTGTACCNGAGATGTAGCCATATTTGGGAAAAACCTTCTACTTTGCCAATTGTGTGGTACACATAACCTCTGAATGAGTGCCCCAAAGGGCCTAGGAATTTTTAAGAAACAATTATTTACCCTGAATTACACTGTAAAATTTTTTTGTGTCCTCAAAAAATCTACAAATTTAATTATAGAGGTTGTACATATGTTTTTGGTCAAATTCCTACTTTGCCAAGTTCTGTGGCAGACATAAATTTTTGATGAGTGCCTCAAGGGGCCAAAAACTTTTTTGAAAGTTCTTATGAAAAATTAATTTTGAAGTCTCATATCTATCCAGTTGAAATGGTGCTCTGAAAATCATCCTGTGTGTTACTCAAGACAATAATTGAGAATAAAAAGAAAACTTCAAGCCACTTTTAAGAGAAAAAATAATCATGCAATTTTTTCTAGTCAAAAAAAATCAAGTAGTAGAATAAGAATAGAGATAAGATATAAAATAATAATATCAAGAAGAAAATCTAGATGAAAAACAGTGAAATCAATATTATTTCTTTTTATTGGCCCAGATTTGGCTTTGAACTTCATGGTCAACTGGAAACAATGGGTAAAATCTTCCTCCCAAGCCAGAGCCTCTGGAATTGCAGTTTTTTGCCATGTTATGATCTTGTAACCCCCTCTGGGACTTGCCAGGGGTTTGCCCAACTGGGGGATTATCTTCAGCCTCTGCACCTTTGTACATCCCCCAGTTAGCAAACTACATTCTTAACCTTGCCCATAACATATTGCTAACTCATAAATTTCTTTTCTCCTCTTCTTCTAAATCAGCCGGCCACCAGACCCCACCAACCCTTGCTGTGTCTTGGCC
>LAVV01008246.1:0-17464 GCA_001263375.1 Puccinia sorghi
ATTATCTCCAGCCTCCACACCTTTGTATATCCCCCAGTTAGCAATCTACAAACTCAATCACAACATATGTTGGCTTGGTCGCATGACAGCCACACCTGTACCCTTGTCCAACTGGCTTGGCTGCGACATTGATGTTTTGAGCGGGGTATATTTCACTTCCACCCAAAGTGAACAACACCTTGAGGTCAACATCACAGAGGTCCACAATTTTAATAAGTGGTTCATGTAGTGACGGAACAACCAGGGTTTTGATCTCTTTAGACCCAGCCAAGGGAAGACTGGCTAGTCCTTTGTGGGTTGCTGTCACCAAGGAGTTATCTGCAAGGAGCACAGGATTGTGGTCAGGAACAAGGTTTTGAACCATTGTGGCGTTGGGTGTCATTGATATGGAGCAGCCGGAGTCATGATTTGTGTTGCCCAAGGAGGAATGAACAAAGGTGGATGAAACAAAGGTGGATGACCGAAAGACAGCCGCTTGGCCCACGGTGACTTCAATCTCTGAGCCTGAGAAATCAGATTCATCCTTCCCGCTTGGATGATGCAAAGAGCCACCAAGAGGCACTGCCATGGTGCGACCAGCCCGAGATTCTGGTTTTCCTGAGTCCTTGACATCTGCTCTAGGCTTTTGATTGGCCTTGTGTTCTGTGAGAAGATGGCAAGTATTCTTGCAGTCATTCAAGTTGTGGCCAACAAAATTGCAGAGAAAGCAATGACGAGGTTTCTTTGGACAATCTTTAGAGTGCTGTTGAGAAGGCTGAGCAGTCTTCGCAGCTGACACAGATGCCATGATGTCAGATTGCACTTTCCAAGGAATATGTTTGTTTTTCAGAGCGTTAACGATGGTCTCAGCTTTGACACTGTCTTGGTTGAGAAGAGAGGAGACAGAGTGTAACCAGTCTTATGGAATCGAGCTGAGAAAAGCTGCAGCATGAACATCATTGGGCGTAAGAGGCTTGTCCTTGGAGATTAGAGAATTGAGCCGTTTGTAGCATTTTGACATGGTGTCAATGTGAGCAGGGATGTTATTGCCCTCCATCCTTTCAAGAAGAAGCTTCCGGAGCCAGAACACACAACCACCAGTGATTTGATCTTGATGTGCTTGCAATAGGGCATGCCACATACCATACACATCCTGATGTGATTCACAGATGTAGTGGAGATTGGTGGCGTTGATGGACTGAGTGATGACGGAACACACCAGTTTTTTGTCGGCCACTTGGGTAGCTGGAGGATGTTCCGGCATTGAGGATTGTACAACATACTCAAGATTTGTGGCATTGAGGAAGGAGGTAACAACCAGCTCCCAGTCAAGGTAGTTGGACTCGGGACCCGGTGATTTTTTAACGGGCAGGCAAGCGCTTGACAGCTTGTGGGAGTTAGATGAGATGGGATCTGCCAGGACGCTGACAGACTTGAAGTCCAATGATTCGGCAAGATTGGCCATGAGTGTAGGAGGTGGGAGTTGATATGGTTTCAGAAATGGTGAAGGGGGTGATGTCATAAACTGACTGTTTTAACAAAAAGCGTATGGATCCTGGAAAAAGTTTTATTATGCGAGATTGCGGAGTTCATGCCAGCTGGGTCTCATAACCTGATGAGCTGGAGCAGCATAATGAGGATGTGGAAGGAGCTTAGCAATGATGAGAGAAACACAGCCTGAGAATGGAGATGAAAAAGGAAAGAAAGAAAAAGAGAAAAGAAAATAAAACACCAGGAAGACGTACCTGGAGCAGCATAATGAGGATGTGGAAGGATGAGGAAAGTCAGACTTCCGCGAGAGCTGCCCCAGGTACACTACAAGAGATACGACATGGTTGTGACATGAGAGGAACAGGTTTGTAGCACACAGAAATGAACAAGAAAAAGAAACTCAACAATCCATGTCAAAGGTGAAGGGGGATTTTATTTGTGGTAATGAGAAAGTTCAACTTGTTCGCAGAATACTGCTTACCTCTTGAGGATCCAACTTGGTTTTGCCCCTCATTGAGATCTACATCAGGGGTTGTGCTGATGGAGGAAGTGAGTGTCTGGTTACTGGAGACAATTGTGCTAAGCAAAAATATTGCCCGGACGACGGCGACTGAGTGTGCCCTCCCAGTGTTATGTTTGAGTGGTGAATGTTTCGTAATTTGTTGTTCTGGTTGGTCGAGCAGTGAGAGTTACGCTTGTTGAGCTTCGGTGTCGTGCAACACTGTTGCTGTGCTGATTATGACTCAATACAGTCTTTCCTACGGTCAAGAGCCAAGAAGACACTGACTAGCCAGATGCCCCTCCAACTATTAAACTCTACCGTTCTCTCATCTCTCTCCCCCGGTCACACATGCTCGTCGTCAACAGACCACTCGTAAGGAATACCATCGATTGTTCTACCACCAGCCCTTAATCATCAGGAGAAGCATCTTCCCGCCAAACAAAAACAGCATTACCCGGTCTACTCTGTTTTCAGATTGCGAGTTGGGTCCGCCACTTGACAACCGAACGTTTGACGAGCTACACAGCCAGAAAAGAAGGTGGGGAAGAACCAACCCGATCGCTGATTAACGATTCAAGATGGCCCTGCCTAGCCAAACTGCGGATGCCAATTATGTCGATCTTTGCCCATATACTTCGCGAAAGCACTGTCGGCAGCAATCCCAAGCCGGATGTACAAAGGTATATACGCGTTCCTCTCTTCCCCGCCTCATCAGCAAGGTGGCTGACTAGATCTGTCCCTATTTAGGTTCACTACAAACCTGACATTCAACCGCATACAGACCTATCATTAGGCGATTGCAGTTATTTGAACAGTGAGTCCTCGACTAGATGAACGCCTTGTCCGGAATTCAATGATACACAAATGATCGCACTTCCATCTCACGCAAGAACATGGAAGGGAACACTGATCATGCCATTTTAATCTGTAGCCTGTCATCGGATGGACACTTGTCGTTATCTGCATTGGATGGTTGAAGATCCGTTAGCTTTTCCGAGTCCTTCCGCTCCTTCGGCCCAGAATGCTTTGACCAAAATACCCGCGGACTCAGGTTCGGTGAGTTATCGATCAAGCCAATTCCTTTTTTCGTTTCTTGTTGTTGACCCCACAAGACTCGCGATCTTAATCCACTACACCTTTTTTATAGAAACTTTTCCCGCCTCAATGGGTCAATTGCGACCTCAGACACTTGGACGTAGGCATTCTGGGCAAGTTTAATGTCCTCATGATGGATCCACCTTGGGGTAAGAACTTTTTTCTTTTCCCCAGCCCAATCATTACAACTGATTTTGCTGTTATTTCTTTCCCGTGAATTTCCTAACCATGGATGGCGGAAAAATCAGATATTCACATGAGTCTACCCTATGGTCAGTATGAAATTATCTTAAAGCGCCTGGGTCACGGAAGCTCATTGGTGTTGTCCAACAGGCACGATGACAGATGATGAGATGTTAAAAATGCCGATCCCATCTCTACAAGAATCTGGCGGTTTAATATTTGTCTGGGTCACTGGTAGAGCACTCGAGTTGGGTAGGGACTGCATGAGGACATGGGGGTGCGCTTTTTTACATGCGAGACGTGATTTTCGTCCTAACTGACCCATCAGCAACAAGCGAGAAGCCGAGATACTGACCAGATTCATGGTAGGTATGAGAGGATCGAAGAGATCGTCTGGGTCAAGACAAATCAGCTACAACGGTTGATCAGGACCGGTCGGACTGGGCATTACTTGAGTTAGTTGTCCCCCTCAGTCTCGCCCTGTAACAACATGATTCTAATCTATGCGATTCAAAAAAACAAAATTTCAGATCACAGTAAGGAACATTGTCTTGTTGGGTTCAAACGACCTGCAGATAAAGTGGGAGAGGGATCAATGACTAAGGAAGAGATTCGAGAGGCTCTCAGCTGGGTCAAAAGTGGGATTGACACGGATGTGATTGTGGCTGAGGTGAGACGAGTCGTCAAAAAAGAGTTCTTCAGTCGACTCACGCGCTAACTTTCTCCCCCACACGATGATAAAAAGGTTAGGGAAACATCGCGCAAGCCTGATGAGGTGGGTCACTTTCTCTCTCTTCATATATATATATATATATGTATGAGAAGGATTTGAGTCAATCATCATTTAAGTTGACGACAGATGGCGTATTATATTATAGATATATGAGATGATCGAACGGGCTTGTCCAGGAGGGAGGAAACTAGAGCTGTTTGGAAGGTCTTATAATTTCAGACCAGGGTGGTATGTCGCTCTCAACCGTTGTCCACTCAACAAAAAAAAATGGGGGGTCAAAAACACAACAACAATAGACTGAATCCGATATGAGTGCTTTTTCGAATTCCCTAGGATCACATTGGGTAATCAGTTAGAGACTGATTGTCTATACGAGCCTGAAACCGTAGACAGATTCAACCAGATAAGTCTTTACTCCCATCTTTTTCCCTTGCAATTCCCCTTCTGGTCAAGGGATACTGATCTGTCTGGGGGGGGGTATGATACCACCTGCATAATAGCTATGAAGAAGAACCTTGATCAGTTAAACCAGAAATCCCTAGATCTCTATTTTCCAGAAGATAGCCAATAATAGCACAGGAAAAGCAGGTGGATTAATAATGCGTTCAGAGTAGAAGTCAAGACAGAGGAGGATATCCCCTCAAAAAAGTGATAGCCCTGAGATTTGATTGATAAAACACACACAAAATAAAGCATTCTGTTGTATGTTAATTAATCTTGGATTGTAATTACGCCTTTTGACTCAACATATAAACTGCTTGCCGTCCTGGAGAGATGAGAAGCTGAGGCTTCTGTTTTCAGCGAGTCGCGCTCTTGCCGTGCGCACTGCGCTGACCGCGCCAAGACTCATCAGTGGGAGACGCGACTCTCCCAACGAGAAACTCAACAAACAGGAAACCACTCAGCAAACACAGGATGCCGCCATTCGGATTCGACAGGGTACACGACCATTTATATATAAACATATATCCACGTCGATCTGACACTGATCTCTCTCCATTTCCAGGGCTCCATCAGCGTCGTGCCTGTCTTAGGCTCCGCGACTGAAGTCGACTCCGCCTCTACCCATGCGTCTGGACTACCCGGCAGCGGCACTGCCCCATACAAAAAAATCCAGAACCTCAGGAAATTCATCCTCGATTTCCGGCTCGGTGAATCGTTTATTTACAGGTAAACCAAAAACAAACCAGATACATTTTTTATTTTTTGCATTTTCTTAACTATTTTTTTTATGGTTGAGATATGTAGGGATAGATTGCGGACTAATTTGTTGGCGAAGGTCTATGCCATTGAGGTCGAACTCCAGCATCTGATTGTCTACGATGAAGAGCTGGCACACTCTATCTCCAACATGCCTGGCGAGCTCTTACCATTAGTCAGTCCCACAAACCAACAGAATGCGATCAATCCACTCACAAAGTCCCTCTCTCTCTCTCTCCACACTGACATATGATATTGACATGGATGATAAGTTTGAAATCGCGGTCAGAAAAGTCGCTGAAGCAATGGTCTCTCCCCTCTCCAAATCCGCCGATCTGTACGACGACGAGGACCCCCAAAACGAACTCGCAGCTCAGGGCCTCCACGATCTTCCCGACTTCCAAGTCACACTCAAAAGCGAAGCTCGATTGATGCAGTTCAGAGATTTATTGGTCAGTCATAGCTTCCTCCCCAAGGAACAAGAAATCTTGAGCGTTTCTTTTTGGCTCATTCTTTTATTGGTTGAAAGGCTCCCAACATTTCTAAGCTAGTTCGAATGCCCGGAATTGTCATTTCTGCCTCAACCTTATCATCTCGGGCGACGATGCTACACTTGATGTGTAAGTCGTGTCGGCACGTGCGACGGATCGCGGTTCAAGGAGGCTTCACGGGGTTCACGTTACCACGAACGTGCTCGTCGTCGCCGATCCAAGGAGAGAAGAAGGAGTGTCCGTTGGACCCGTATACCATTGTGCACGAGAAGTCGCGGTTTGTGGACCAACAGTCGGTTAAGCTCCAGGAGGCGCCGGACATGGTGCCCGTGGGCGAGCTGCCCCGACATATCCTTCTCTCCCTCGATCGCTATCTCACCGGCAAAGTTGTCCCTGGCTCCCGGATCATCGCGACGGGAATCTACTCGACGTTCAACGGCTCCGGGAAGAACCAGGGCGCGATTGCCCTCAGACAGCCGTATCTGAGGGTGGTGGGTCTCGAGGTAGATGGGGACGGTCGCGGCAGCAATGGAGGACATCACCAGTTTAGCGCGGAAGAGGAGGACGAGTTTACTCGGATGGCCAGCTCTCCCGGGTTTTACCAACGCTTTGCAGAGTCTATCGCCCCGTCGATCTACGGGAACGAAGACATCAAGAAGGCAGTGGTGTGTTTACTGATGGGTGGCTCGAAGAAGATCTTGCCGGACGGGATGCGACTGCGCGGGGACATCAACGTGTTACTGCTAGGAGACCCGGGCACGGCCAAGTCACAGCTGCTGAAATTTGTGGAAAAGGTGTCACCGATATCTGTGTACACATCTGGGAAGGGCTCGTCGGCGGCGGGTCTGACCGCCTCGGTGCAGCGGGACCCGCAGTCGCGGGAATTCTATCTCGAAGGGGGTGCCATGGTTCTGGCCGATGGCGGCGTGGTCTGTATCGACGAGTTCGACAAGATGAGAGACGAGGACCGGGTGGCGATCCACGAGGCCATGGAGCAGCAGACCATCTCCATCGCTAAGGCCGGTATCACTACGATCCTCAACTCCAGAACTAGCGTCCTCGCCGCCGCTAACCCCGTCTTTGGACGTTATGACGACATGAAAAGCCCTGGCGAAGTCCGTTCCTTCTTGATATCCGAATTCTCCTTCTTCCCCCCTTTTTTTGATTATCCTTAAATTTTTGCACAGAACATCGACTTTCAAACGACGATTTTATCGAGATTTGACATGATCTTTATTGTCAAAGATGAGCATGACGAGTTACGAGACAGGGTATGCAAAACGTTTTTTTTTTTTTGCAGAAAGAAGAAAGATTTGATGAATTTTGATGATAAATTTGGGAATGAAGACGATTGCGCGACATGTGATGGATCTGCACATGAATCGGGCGGTAGAGGCGCACCAGACGGGCGAAATAGATCTCCAGAAAATGAAGCGATTTATCACGTATGCACGAAGGTATGCTCTGACACACCACCCCTCTCTCTCTCTTTGTTTGTTTGTTCATTGCTGTTTTTTTGGGGGGGTCTTATAATAGTCGTTGTTCGCCCCGACTGTCTCCGGAGGCCGCAGAGGAACTCAGCTCCCATTTCGTCTCCTTGAGGAAACAGGTGCAGCAGGTGGAGCGCGACAACAATGAGCGGTCTTCGATCCCGATCACGATCAGGTAAATGACTCCTCACACAGTTCTTTCAAGATAAAAAAAAGTAATTGAGATGAGATGAACAAAAAACAGACAGCTAGAGGCGATCATCCGGATCTCCGAGGCGATAGCCAAGTTAAGTTTATCGCGTCGGGTGGAGGTGTACCATGTAGAGGAATCGATACGACTATTCAAGTACTCGACGATGGATGCGGTACAAGCGGGTAACATCGAGGGGATCACTAAGGGTGAGTTACAGGAGGAGATGGGCAAGGTGGAGGCCGAGTTGCGTCGGAGACTGCCGATCGGCTGGAGCACCTCTTATAGCTCCCTCCTCAATGAGTTCGTCAACCATCAGGGCTACAGCTCTCATGCCCTCGAACGCTGCTTGTATGTCCTCGAGCGTCGCGAAGTCATCAGGTCTGTCTTACTTCTCCTCCGAAACTCTTATCTCTTTCTTACTGTCTTGTTTATTCTGTTAGGTTTACTGGACAGAAACGTACCGTCCAAAGGGTTGGGGCTTAGGACTGTTTACGAACTTCTTAGGTATTCCGACACCACATGACATCTCTGTTGTACTTTTTGCAATTCTTTTTTTTTTCTGGTCGTGCTTTTATTTTTTTATTTTGAAAATGTAAAGAGAGGAAATTTTTCGAAATTGAAGATAAAGAATTTCTTCAAATAGCAACAGAGGTGGTAGATTTTTTGAGAGTGTTAGCGCGATGTATAGCTTGTTTGAGGGCGTCGCCAGAGATCTGGAGGGTACGGGATTTCCACCAGACGGTTTCGGACTGGTCGAGTTTCCTGAAGCCGGCGCGTTTTCCGGCGTAGGGCAGGAGTTTTCGGAGAAGTGGAGTGTGGGCGGGGTTGACGATGATCATGGGCTTGAGCTTCCGCTTGCGGTTCTGCCGCATGCCCGTCATGAGATGTTGGGTCCCTGCTTGCACCTGTCCACACATATTAGATTTGATTAAGTCTATATGTGAGATAAGAGAGAGAGAGAGAACTTGCGCGTTTGAATTGGCCGCGTCCTGTGACGAAGAAGCGCTTGGCAGCGCCTTGGTGGGTGGACAGCTTAGAGCGAGTCTTGCGGTTCTTCTTCGGTGACCCGATGGACTTCCACTGGGAAGGTGAGCCGCTGCTGAACCCTTTATTCTGATGCAGTATCTGGCTTACGCTCGGCTGGTTGTTGTTGTTGTTGTTGATCAGATGGTGGACTCGTGGTGATAGCACTGTCGTCCGTAGTTGATGAGTGATGTGTCGTAGTAGCAGTAGCATCCTTTATTTTGGCTTGTGAATCTTGCTTTTCTTTCTGCTTTTCCCCAAGTAGAGTAAAACCCTACCCCCGGGGGGAGTGGCGGGGAATGAACCCCGTCCTACATTTTTTTAATTGTAATTTCGCCGTAGCATTGCACACAATGAAACTCAAGTATCACCCCACATACAGATGTAAAAATCTAAAACCAATCTGAAGAAGAAACAACAGAAAACAAGGAAAATACGCGGAAGTCAAAACAAACTTTTAAGAAGGAGAGAAACGAACAAAAACATGAAAACAAAGAAAATGAATAATAAAAACAACAACAATTCTTCGGTCTTCAACATGCGACCCACCCCGGAGTCCTCACGCCGCTGGGGTGGGTCGCCCCCTCAAAAAACACCCGGGTCAGTTGCGGGTCAAATTATTCATAATTTGACCCGGGTGGGTTGCACCTACAGACCCACCAACGCAAAAGTGGGTCATGGGTTGAATTCCTTGGCCGGTAACCCACAAGGGCAGTGTGGGATCAGTGGCAGAGCCCTGCTCCACCTTTCTCTTGGTCAAACAAACCATCATTGTAGACAACAATCTCATCCCTAGAAGGATGAAAATACAATACCATCTTCTTTGTGATTTCTGCCGCCTCCTCCTTTTTGAGCCATATTGAGGTAAATTGGTTGAAGCCTCCAATCATTGGGTTTGAGATTGTACCAAACCAAGATTTTATCTGGTTCTGCTGACTTGAGATGATCAAGTAGGTCTTGAACTACCAGGAGGTGTTTTCCTATGCCAATCTGGCCTTCTGCCAGCTAAGGGGCACCAATTTTCAACAGTTCCTTGTAAAGAACTGCCAAGTTGTCAGCTTTCTCTGCCAAATGTCTCATCTTAGACCTATTCTGCATGGTGGCCCATTGGCTCCCCACTCCAGGGAGTGGGTACCTCTCCAACTGATCCTGAAACAGGTCTTGCCCTCCATCCTGGTGGCCACCAGGTGAACTACATCTTTTATGTATCCTATCATGAAGAACAATTCACTATCTAAAGAAAAGTATTTTGTGAGCAGGGAATTATTGTAAACCATAGAAAAGATCACCAAAAGGGGGGACCACTGCGGAAGCCCAATGGCAATCCAGAAGGGTCCTGAGTTATAATTGTCCATTCTAACTGTTGTCAATTGATATGCAAGAAAAGAGTCAATGATCTTCATGAGGTAATTTAGGCACTTATCTTTAGAAATATAATGAATCAGCCTTTTTGGGTGAGCTGAGGGGTATGAGGATTTGATGTCCAAAACGAGTCCGGAAACAAATTTGTTCTCTTGCCACTTATTGTGGACCCAAGTTTCAAAGAGGAAAAGGGCATCCTCAGTCCCCACCCCTTTCTGGTCTCCTAGTTTTCCATCTGCCAGGACTTTGTTCTTCTTGGCCCACTCCGTCCCTAGCTATCAACAACTCAAACAGTTTACCCATCCAACTAAGGAGTGCAATGGGTTGGTAAGCGTTTGGATCAGTATAGTTGTCCTTTCCTGCCTCAGGGATGATTTCCACCACAGAGCACTTCCACTGGGCAGGAAATAATCCACTTGCCACAATTGATCAAACAGGCTAGAAAGGAGGGAAATAAAGATTGAGATCTTGTCTTGATAAATTAATTTGAAATTCTCTCAATCCCAGGGGCCCTTTTTGCCGCAATCTTTGCTATGCATGCTTGAACAACGGGTGTCTACTTCTGAGTAGAAGGCTGAACAGGAATCTATGGAGGGGGGGGGATGTTAGATAGTTCAATTGCGTCTCTATTGCCAAGTTGCCTTGGAATAACAAAATAGCTTGTTCATTTTTGTCTGACATGACTGTCCCATCGGACTGCAAGGACATTTTTTTTGTCATCAAAAACACCTTGAAGACAGCATCTTCCAACGCGCATTCTAAGAAGTGCCACCAAGTGTCCTGTTTGAGGGTCTTAATCATTTCCCTGAAGTAAAGACAACATTTCCTATAGCATTCAGCAGCGTCAGCAGACCCAGAAAGCATCATCCACTACCGGGCCCTATTCCTTTTTTAAAGAACCATGAATAGATTGCTAATACCAGAACCAGAAGTAAAGGATGAAAAAATTAGAAAACAATGAAAAAGAAAAAATAAAGTAAGAGAAAAAATAGAGGAGAATACCACACCCTTAGATGATAAGCAAAATATCCAAGACAGAAAGCTGAGGATAAAGGAAGACAGGAAGACAAGAAGGAAACTGAAGGAAACAAGATCAGTTTTGAGAATAGTTAAAGTTGAAGAGGAGTCTGGTCATTTCTCACCAAGTAGGAGCAAGCTAAGATGGGAAAGCTTGATATTTGAGGAGTGAGGATTGGTGTTGAGGTTTTTATTTAAAGGATAACAGAAGAGAATAAAGAAAACGGAAAAGGGAAAAGAAATAGAAATAAGTTGATATTGATGGTTGGCTGATGGAGGGTTATAGTATATTGAAGATGGATGGTGAGATGAAGAGTTGTCTTGAGGAGTTGATTTTCAGAGACTGAGTCAAGTGAGAATGAGAATGAAAGGAAATAGAGTTGGAATAAAGGATCAATTAAAGTTCACATGTTCATCAAGCTTTCACAGGATGTCACTGAATTTCAACACTTTTTTCAATGATTCCACCAAGAATTAGCTTTGCTTTCCCCTTCTGTGACCACTCTTCCAAATACACCTTGAATTCACTCCAAATTCTTGGATAAGACGTGATTCAATCTTTGACGGGGCTATCTGTGTCAGCAGGTTGGTCCATTTTTGGTGGTCCATTGTTGGCTGAAGCTGTTTGTTGGATTTTCATCTTTTTTCTCTCCTCTCTTGTCTCCTCCCTTTTTCCCATCTTGTCACTCCTTAACTTGTTAGTTCCTCTTTTTTGGTCTCAATGGATTAGTCTCTCTGAGACCCACCATCTGGCCATTGTAGCCAAAACTTTTCATCAAGATTTCTTTTTGAAGAAAAGGAAAAAAAAAATCATCAAAAGCATTTTTTTGATAGCTGGGTCTTCAGGGACTGATAATAATGAATATGAATCATTTTAAAATACAAAACAACATAAAGTAAAGATACAAATCCATAATTTTTTTACATTTTTTAATATTTTTTTGAGACAAAAATAAACATTCTATGGGGAGTATTGAGAGTGGGGAAGATTGATTATCAGAAAAAGTTTAGAAACGAATATTATTCCATTTTTTTTTTTTTTTGAGAGTGCAAATTCCACAGCTTGTTTGAAATGTGTTCTGAAAGCCTGCATGATTTTAGACATGAAACTGTGAGGGATTGTATTTGAGTTCGAAGTGTGAGTTGGGTCCAATCAGCCCAGGGTTTGTTGTCCACTGGTCAATGCTTGTGGGACTGATCCTTGAAAGTCTTTATGAGCTGTCTGTATAGCTTGTTGATGCTGTTTCCAGTAGTAGAGCAAATTTATTGAATATACTGAGAGAAAGCAACCACATTCCCTATTCAATTCATCTTGGAATGTTTTGGTAAGATCCATGGTGTTGTAAATTGTTTCAAAAGAGAAACTCAAGGCACTGTTGCCAGTGCAGCCAGATCTGGAAAACCTTTGAAGGATGATGGAAAGATCCTTGACAAACTATAAACTCTCCCCCAAAACTGCTCCTCACTACCCATACATTGCTTTCCAATATGAAAATCCACTCACTATTCCAAGCCTATTTGGAATTGAGTTCTTGGTCATCCCTGCGGCCACCATTCTAACTATCTTGACATTTTTTTGGTCAATTTATGAATTTTATTCATCACAAAAAAACAAAATTAAACTAAAGAATATGTAAAACTGTTGAAACAGAGACTAATTGGATCTAGAGATTTTTGAAAGAGGACAGTGAGATGTGAGTTTTATCTAACTGGATCAGGACTAATTGCGGATAAAGAAGGTGAAGAACTGATTTTCATTTTTTACTTGAAGTAGGCTAACTTAAATAAGCTAAAAACAAGTGACAAGTTGTGGTTCAGTCAGAAAAAATAATCAATACAGAAAACAACTGAGAGTTGGGAGTGAATTCAGATCAAGTTTAGGTTGAATAAGAAAGACACTACACAACACAGATATCAAGAGTTGTTAATTCTACATAATCAGTTGGAAAACAATCAAATGGAAAGAAATAAATTATTAGAGACATGAGTGTTGACCAGGATCTAGTTCAGGGTCCAAGGACTAGAAGAATTCTGCATCAGAACATACAAATCAGGCTTATTTTGTGATTCTATAATGCTGAGAGATCAAAGAGAATGGAAAAGGAATGGATAGTTTTAGGGATGAGTAAGAAGTAAAGAAAAAAAAAACCATCATGATAGAAATTAAAGAAATACTTTTATTCTTGTTTGATAGCCTACAAAACAATTTCTAAATTTGAAGGAAGCAACTTGCAAGGGATTTCAGACTTTTCAGTACACTACTCACCATTGAGGTAACTGAAATTTCACACAAAAAAGAAACCCTGCAACAAAAAAATTTGTCTAGGAACTGTACGTAGACTCCTTAAAATGAGCCCAGAAGACACAATAAAATCATCAGTTCTTGTCATTCTGATCCGGAGATAGAAACTTGAGCCTCTACCCTCAGACTCGCTACAGAGGCACTTGAGCCCCTCTGATTGAGTAATAAACCACTTTCAGCAAGGTCTGACCTTTGGACCTTGGCCACCATATTATTTTTTCCCCTCCTCCATTCCTCTTATTTTGTTACTATTCACAAACTTGTTACAACAAGATCACTCCCCAGTTGGGCATTGTTTTCCAATAAACTTTTGTAGGGCCCTGCAGTTTCAGGAGGATTGAGAAGGCTGTATGGTTGGACCCATGGTTTGCCACGGGAATTGTTGATCCTGTAACCAACTTGGAAGAAAGAAAACTGACCCATGCTGTGAAAATTAACGTTGCATTTTTCAGACATTTAGCAAGAAAGATAAACTTGGGCAGGATTTGAACCAGCGACCTTAGCTAGAATCTAAGAAACTATACTAGAAGTTCTGCCTTTACCAACTAGGCTACCAAGTCTGTGTCTGATGTGTTGACTTTAGAAAGNTGATTGAGATGATAGATTGCTAACTGGGGAATGTACAAAGGTGCGGAGGCTGAAGATAATCCCCCAGTTGGCTGGCAAGTACCAGAGGGGGTTACAAGATCATAACATTATCCCCCTTTTATGCCCAAGTCCCCGGTGGACTCTGCATTTTCCTTGGGCAGCATTAAAAACCCTGGCTGTTGGGAAAAAAGCTTGCCCTCTTGCTACTACCGTTTCCATTGGTGTCATTGATGTATTCTAGCTGTGTTGGGGAACCAAGTGTTGAATTTGCTGACCAATGCCTTGCAGTTCTTCAGGTGTACGACCGGTTCCCAGGAGTTTTCTTGCGGGCCAAATCCTTTCCAGCTTACTAAGTACTGCCGCTGATTTCTGCGCCTTCCACAGTCCAGGATCTCTTCAACTTCCCATTCAATGTTGTCCTCAATGATTATGGGGTCCGGTGGGTGTAGTTGGTGGCCGTCAATTAGGTGTAATGGTCAAGATTGAGAATATAGATTGCTAACTGGGGA
Organism: Puccinia sorghi; assembly: GCA_001263375.1. Lineage (NCBI taxonomy): Eukaryota > Fungi > Basidiomycota > Pucciniomycetes > Pucciniales > Pucciniaceae > Puccinia > Puccinia sorghi. The sequence continues at coordinate 14,159 of LAVV01008246.1, forward strand.
TATACAAAGGTGCGGGGACTGGAGATAATCCCCCAGTTGGGAAACCCCTGGCGAGTCCCAGAGGGGGTTACAGGATCATAACAGTTTCCTCTCTCGATTCTGAGATATTTTCTTGATTTCCGCTTCTTCAGCCAATTTTCCTGTCTGTTTTAGTTTCTTCTGGTATTTCGAAAAGACTACCCAATGGACATAGTGATCGTAAGCCTGGATTAAAAGTGCCATGTTGTTGGCCTGGGATGGGTCAATATTCATATGATCGTAGGCACAAGCGGGGACCAAGTCTTGGAAGCAAGTGAGAGCAGCAATGCGATGGGCTGCGTTATATAATGAGGCCGAATCCTCGTCAAGGTTGGGACACCAAACACGCAGGCCAAGACAAACCATGAGCCCTTCCGTGTAGCGAATGTTGCTGAAGCACAAGTGGATCAGCTGTCTTCCAAATTTGATGGATTCTGCTTGGGCTTTTGGGAAAAGCTGATCCTCATTAGTGTTGATAAGCGAGGGTGACTGAGTTTGCTGTGCGGCTTGTTTGACTTGCTTGGTGTTTGAGAATTGCTGGTGAAACTCTTGAAGGGTTCCTAGGTCAGGCACTTTGGGTACTGCATCTTGCATTAGAAGGCCCCACAAAATCTTGATGTGAACAAACAGTGCATTCTAGAAAAAGAAAGCTGTCAGCACCCTTCAAAACCGGAAATGACTGAAGGGAATTCACCTTGGTGGAATTGAATTCAGGAGGGAAATGTCCTGTGGTCATCTGCTTGGGGTGACGTCAGGGAGATGGATCCCTGACAACTTTGAGGCTCTTGAGGTTCTTGGCCAATTTACGCGGCTTGCAATTTCCGACCTCAGCAGGAGCTGAATTTGCACGGATTTGCCTCTTGGGGGTTGAAGTGGCTGCAGGTGATGACAATCCTGGGTTGACTTGAGCTTCCCAGTAGCAGTTTTGGGCTGGCTAGGCTGAGTCTTCTCAGGTGATTTTCCATGTCAACTGGTGGATTGCTTTGGGGTGGTATGTTGAGTAGCTGTAGATTTCTTCTTGGCTTTGGTTGGAGGCGGGGTGGATGAGCCTTTTAGAGAATGGACCTCTTTGGAAAGTGAGGCTATGATTGCCTCCAATTGGCTTGTGCGTGCTAGAGCTGCGGTGTTAGCATTCTGATGTACCTCAGTTGAAATTTGAGCAGAAGGTACGGAAGAGTTAGATTGATTCCAGGGATCCATTTTTATTCTGGGTTAGTGAAGTAGTATTGGCAAGCTGATGTTTTGTATACTAAGCAGTAAAATGTTTGGCAAAATGGGGGGATTAGGACAAAAAGGCAAAGTACGGTGAGGAGCTAGTGTTCTTATGGTGGTGTGGTTGCTTACTTATCTCAAGGACACTGACGGCTCATTCATGATTTGAGAATCTCAGGTATCGTTATCATCATTGATGACGTGTTGAGAATCCCAAGCTAACTGATTGAAGATCATGTGAATTGTCGCTTGCATGTTGTGGTTGTCGCCGCAGCAGACGCTGCATGCAATTTGCATTCTAAAGGGATTGACCTGTTGTCACTGCGGTCTGCAGAGACCCGCTAATGTCCGTTGTGTCTGTGCCTGATGTGTTGATTTTAGAAAGTATGGCTTGATCTCATTTGGATACATAATCTCATAGAATTAAGTTTCACACAGGCCAATAAATTTCTAAGACACTGTGGATTACAATATTTCAACACATGCCAGAGCAATGGTTTATCCAATTCCCCTCACCAAATAAAAGGTTGGGACTCACCAGGGAGATTTTAGGCAGAAACTGTGTCTGCTACAGATTGCTAGAAGTTCCCTGGAGGGACAATGAGTTGATCAGATTACTTACAGGTTAGTGGAGTGATATAGATTGACGTCCATACACAGGAATAGTGGGACAGATGTTGAGTTGTGCCTCTCCAGCCATTGACTCAGGGTCCACATCCAAGAATGTCCTGGGGGTATTATCAAATTTATGCAGCCAGATTGATTTTGATTCAGATAGGGAAATTTCTAGGCCAGTTAAAAAATGGACACATTTACTTAAATTATTTATGGTTTGCATCACAAACCACTATCTGATGTATATACAATTTTGATAGCAATTGTTCCATTTTTTGGGCCTGTGGTTGTTGAAATTTCAACTCTACCCTTCATCATTCTTGTCCCTCCTTATTATTATTTCTTGATCTCACTGATATTATAGCAATATAAAAGAAGTCTGTTGTGTGCTTTCAGTTATATCAGTCTTGTAGTCATGAACCCTGAACATGAATCTGATCCACCAACTTATCTCAGTAAATTGTTTCTTGTCTTTTGATTTCTCTCAGCTGATTAAAAAGAATTAACACCTCTCTTTATTTGTGATGTATTTTGTTTTTCTTATCAAGCTTATCTGAATCTGATTAAAATAAAAAATCTTATCTAGTCTGTCTTTTCTGAACTCAAAATCCCCTCTCAGTTTTTTTTTAGTCTGTGGGCTCAAGGAAGTCTCCAGCTGGGGAAATTCTTCACACCCAGTTCCACCATTCCCTCTCAGTTTTTTTTTAGTGTGTGGGCTCGAGGAAGTCTCCAGCTGGGGAAATTCTTCACACCCAGTTCCACCGTTAGCACCCGCCAGGCAAATTTATTAGTAGTAAATCTTTTCGAAAGAAGAAAGAAACAAGAGAACAACAGAAAAAAAAATCACAAGAGAATATTCTGGGAAAAGAAACCACAAGTTGGATGCAGTGGGTAGAGAAACACAGAGGTAAAAAAGTGAAAAAACTACTTGGGAAGATTTTCAATCAGATCAGGACAGAGGAATAGATAATGGGAGCATTGGGCAACAGACAAAGTAAACCTCCTGAAAATTATTTACCTCAAAGAAATCATGGATCCCTCCAAGAGGGATTTTTGAACATCAAACACCTAAAGGGTTTTATAGGCAATTCCTCAACGTGAAAAGACCTTAACTGATTATTCCTCCAAGAGAGATGTATGACTCCACCAGAAATAATTGCTAATTCCTCAAAAAAAAAAGAAGAAGAAGAAGAGAGAGAGAGAATACCAGGCATTAATTGGAACTTGAATCAATGGAATTTATATGCTGGAAGTCAATTCAAAGATTCTAGAATGGGATATTCCCCCTCAGTTAACAACAATGACACCATAAAACAGTGGGATGACCACCCAAACAAACAATGTAGGGTTATACAACCAGAAGAGGAAGAGAGAACAAAAGATTATTCCTTCATGATGTTGTGATTGAGATGATAGATTGCTAACTGGGGAATGTACAAAGGTGCGGAGGCTGAAGATAAT
>LAVV01008257.1:4388-21892 GCA_001263375.1 Puccinia sorghi
ATTTGGTATGTACAGCTTGTGTGTGGTGTTTTGCCTCCAATGCTGTTAGGAAGTCTCACACGGATGTCATAGCAAATGTGTATCAAGCAGTGGAGGCCTTCCCGTTGCCTCTGATTCCTGAATTTAGCATTTCTAAACCTAAATCTTTTAATTTGGTGGTGGGAACCTGATTGTACCAAATAAGGTCTGATCCCGATCTTGGATTTTTGGTGGAAGACCTCCAGTGCCTAGTTTGACACTCCAACATCACTAGACGCCTATTCCTCATCTCATGGTTCTCACTTTTTTGTCTTCTAGTCTTATTTTTTTTTTTCAGTTTCCCTTTAATTCATTCCTTCTTCATTCTCATGTTCTCATTTTTTTTTTTTTTTCCTTCAATTTTTACCTCGCGAGCTGTGAAATTAAAGCAAGATTTTATTCCGCCGTCATCCAAGGGAAGTGCTATCGCACCCCTGATCAGAGCTGCACGGAGTCGGCCCGCTTTTGGGGCGCTCAAGTCCGACGCCCTCCAAGTCAAATTTTGACGGGCCAAAAGTTTCTTGCGCCAACGACCTGCGCTGCCACCTGAATCGTCCATTGGGCTCTTCTGAACTGTCAACACCAGTCTCTGGTCTTGATCATCTCTTGTAACAGCTCTGGACTTTGACCATGTCCCTCTTGTAGCCGGGTTACAAATAGACAGGGGTCTTCCCGGCTCCTGCACAAGTTGAGACGACCACGAGGTGGCTTATGCCACACCTCTGACCCTTTTCCTCTTCTGTCATGTATGAGCGGCTTCTTTTCTAGATAGATGCAGGGATCTATTCATCCCTGCCTTCGTCTGTTTTCTCTGTTTGTCTCATAAGACTTATAGTCCTCTTCTTGTAGGGCTTTTTCCCCCAGTTCGATTTTAGTCCTTCTCTTACAAAAATCCTATCATCATTTTTTCCACGGCTCATCCCCAGGCCTCATATTAGACCTGTTACGAGCCCCGTTACACTCCGAACCATCGAAAGACCTTGTCATGATAAATTTTTGTGGTGTTACGGCCCACCCACCAAGTCTCACAATGTCCATTTTACCGGTCCGTCCTCCAAAATACATCTTCTCTTGGCATTGGGAAGCTACTTCGTGCCCTCTCTTTCCGAATATGAGTTCTATTATAGATGGGCGTCTTAAGAAATGGGCTATATCCTGCTTTAGTTCATTTGATCTTTTACACATTGGGCTCATCGACTCATGTAGGAAGCATACGTTAGGATTTGGGAGTGATTTCCACTCAGCAGATATGATTCTGGCACTGGCGGGCTAGAATGGCAGCCTGAAACGAGCCTCCTGAGTTGCTGTGAGAGGACAAGCGACCTGACTTGAATGAGACGACTGCCTCTAGGTGTATTTGCCCATGATGAAGAGAGATATGGTGCGACGATGGATATTCGCAATCTGTTTGTATTTATGTTGAGAGAACTCACCCAACATCCAACAAGCCTCCCTCAACCTCCAAAGACAAAATCTTTCACTCACTCGCTCAGCAAAACCTCATCGTCATGCCATCAAGCTCTCCGTCCTATCAGCTCTCCACAGTCGAAGGCTTCGTCTCCGGCGCTCTCGGGGCTTGTGTCGCTGTCACAGTTTAGTCTCCCCTCCTACACATTGCTCTCTCTCTCTCTGTGTCGTTTTTCCGAACCGGATTTCACGTCGTCTTGAACGATTTCGGGTTTACTTGATTGGAAAGAGAGGACAATAAAGAAAGAATATGATTTGGATCGAATAACACCAGTACAGTGACCCGGACATAATGACTGACGAATTTATTGAATTGTTTTGTACGTCACCCCACCAGTTTACTAATCCCATGGAAGTAGCCAAGACTCGATTACAACTCGACGGGGAATTACGGTCCAAGGGCACTCCGAAAACCTATACGAACACCCTCGATGTCTTGAGGAAAACTGCCCAAAGTGAAGGGCTTCGTGCTTGTCAGAAAGGCCTGGGTGCTGCCGTAAGTTACATATTTCCTGTCCTCTTTCATAAAGCCTTCTGCTCTTACCATTTATATCTATATTCTTTCATCAACTCTCTTTTCGAAACTAATTTTTTCGTTCACTCCCCGATGGGGTCCAGTATACGTACCAATTCGCTTTGAATGGATCTCGCTTAGGTAAAGTTGGTTTAATCCTTTCGTTCACATTAACGCGGGAAATATCACTGATTCATCCTTCTTGATTACCACAATCTGACCACAGGATTTTACGAACCGCTACGACAGTCGATCGGATCGCTTTCAGGACAAGATCCGTCCCGGGTTCAATTATGGTCATCGGTTTCAGCTGGAGCCTTGTCTGGAGTGATCGGAGCGATCCTTGGGAACCCACTATTCCTAGTTAAGGCTCGTCTGCAGGCCTATTCATCGGTACGGGACACATTGGCAGCCAAGACGATCTCGAGCAGCGATTCACATATCAAGCCGAGCCTTCCTTCTTCTTCATCCCACCGCACCCAACATGCATACAAATCGGCAATAGACGGACTGATGCAGATTATCAGGGCCGAGGGCTTCAAGGGTCTGATGCGAGGCGTTGATGCGGCAATGATGAGGACTGCCATGGGAAGCTCGGTCCAGCTGCCCGCATATAACTATGCCAAAACTAATCTGGCTCCGTACTTCTCACCCGACTCCTTTTGGCTCTATATCGCCTCGAGCTCCTTCAGTGGACTGTGCGTCTTAGGCGCTATGCAACCAGCAGGTCATTATCCGCTTCCCCATCACACCTTCATTACCCTCCACCACACATTTTCGTTTTTATACATCTAAATATTGACGAACACTCTTTGATCCCCCTATAATCACTGGCCCACCACCTTCCAATAGACACTGCTTTAACAAGGATGTACAACCAATCCAATCAACCTGGGAAAAGATTATACAAAAACCCAGTTGATTGTTTATGGAAAACTGTTCAAATCGAAGGCTTTACTGGCCTGTAAGAAATTTTTTTCTTCTTCTTCAGCCAGCGGTTTTGATCCAAGTTTCCTCCAAATGGATAATCAATCTTTTCAACATGATCTCATTCCACACCGAGTTTCTTCTATATTTTTTTTTTCATGGTTTCTTTGACTTCCTAGCTACAAAGGCTCAACGGCACACTTTTTCAGGATTGCACCCGTAAGTCATCATTTTCATGTTGTTCCTCCTGGTAAACACGTTATTCTGATAGAACATTTCTTGTTATTACTAGCATACTATTATCACCTTAGTCGCCAACGAAGCAATCAGTCGATGGTGTACGTCACGTTGATCTATCTGACTTTCAGACAAAAGAAAAACAATAGGGGATTGAATTAACTCTTTCCTTCCCCTTTTGATTAAAATTCTTTGCGACTAACCAACCAACAAACAACCAAACACCCTATCCAACTATCCAGGGGTTAGCAAAATGAACATATAAGAATCTTACTCCGAGGGAGAAGAAGAAGAACTTTTATTGCGCAGCTGGACAGGCTAGATTTATTTTATGCCTGCAGTTACATATTATCAACATATCGTTTTTTCCCGGCCTCTGACCATCCGACAGGACTCTTTTTTCAATCATTACAACATGTTCACGCAGGCAATTTCAGTCAGACAGCAGACAGTAAAAGAAAGTAATAAGTGATTTGTATACCCATTCATATCCACATCTGATCAGTCCACCTGCCAATTTTTTTTTTTTTTGTTGTTCTTGAAAACGTATAGATATTGATTCTCTCTTTTTTTTTCTTTTTTTCTTTTTGGTTGCTTCTTGTCTTATCCTTCTGTTTGATCGTCATGTTATGATGGACAATTCCTATTGCCCTTACATCCCACTATTCCCATCAATCCATTACTTGCTATCTCTTCNGGGGCTGAAGTGCCAACAACAGGAACAAGTTTGGTCAAGACTGATGAGTTGTTTTATTCAGAAGCAGGAGGTTGATTAAATAGCTAAATACAGGAGGCTGAGTTGTGGGCACTCAGCAAGGTGCATTTTGAATAACAACCAACATGAGGATTTAACCGGGCAGAGCAAGAAAAAGAATGACATGTGAGACAAGAGAAGAGAAGGAACAGGGGTCAATGAGTGAATTTCCAACAAAATGGTTGATGAAGATCTTCAGCTGTGTTGGAAGCAGCCGCAGACAGCTTGCTTGGCATTTGCTGAGTTAGTTCTTGAGCATGATTGCAACATCTTGGATGACACCAAGACCATTAACAACATACCCAAAGAATTGCAGGAACTACCAACTGCAGACAAAGTTGCTGCCAGAGTGAAGCAATATAATACTCAACCCAGAATGAGCACCACTGAGGCCTCTAAGTGAACCGGCCTACAACCAAATTTGCACAACACTGACCCAATTCACTGCTTCTTTCCTTGTCCTTTCTGTGTCCTTTTTCATCATTACATTTTTCTTTTTCTTTTTTTCAATCCCTCCTCTCTCTCAGAAATTGGATATGCTTATTTTCAGTTACCAAAACAATCTGAAATGAATACAAAATAGTTGATTATTAGCTTATCAAAAGAGAATAGGTTGATGATGGGGACTGGTGAGCCAGGCAACCTGAACAAAGCCACACAAATTAGGGCTAATTAGTTGGGACCCCGGTTAGGAGCCATGATGGTTGGTGGACAGAATCCATTTTTTTTCGATTCCTGGAGGGAGTCAAAGAAAGAGCGCTCTAGGAGGGAGCACTTTTTTTTTGACTTGCCTCTGGAAATCAAAAAAAAAAAAAGCGGAGATGAGGTGGTAACGAGTTCGATTTGCTGCCCATCCTCCATTCAATTGGAGGAGTGGGAGCTTTAATTACCCGGACGTCCAGGCCAGTTGAATGGCCTACCGGTTCCCCGTCCGCAGGTCCAGGTGATTTTCAATTGATTTTGCCTGGTCGTGGTGTAGGGCTCAGATCCGGTTGGATCCCGGATCGGCTCGGGCTTTGGATTAACCATTTCTTGATCCGGGAGGCCGGATCGGAACCGCAGGGACGGCACAGGTAGCTGCTGACTGCCATTGCCGGGACACATCAGTTGTCACCGTATCGCTCCTAACATGCACCTCAAAACCCGGATAGCCTCGGCCAGACAAGATGGAGGATCGAGCTGGGGATTTTTTGCTTGCGGGGAGTTTGGCGGTTGGTTTGACGCAGTCCTACAGATAAGACAAGGGAGATCTGGATGTGCGTCTGCGGTCTAGGTCTCTGTAAAAAAGAAAAAGAAAACTTCATACTGGGCTAATCTAGGCAGTCAAACGTATCGGTAGGCCTCAAGTGCTCTCTTGATTAAATACCAGAACAAGACTTGGCTGTTTTGTACTTGCAGTCGAGACGTGTCCCGGCGGCCGGCCATTTCCAGATGACAAATGCGACGCTCCCCACTCCGAATACACCTAGAGTGTCTGTCCTCACTGTGACAGCACCCCTGATCTGGCCAGGGATAAGATCGGGTTGGACAGAAACACCTTTCATGTCTATGACTTTGGTATTAGGCCACTCACCCCACGGCCACATTGTATTCAGTAGTGAGTTCTTTTTGTTTTGTTTTTCTCTCTCTTTCTTCTTCTTCTGTTTTTGTTTTTGTCCCCTCAAGTCTCAGCTTGTTTTCCAGCCTTGGGGTTTCCAGCGGTAGCAGTTTCAACAGATTCTACTGCTCTCGCCCGCAGGTTAATCAACATGTATGTATTTTCAAGCGCTATAGCGTCTTTTGAGGTGTGTGTGTGTGTGCGTGTGTATGCCAGCGTCGCTCTGTCGCGTCGAATGGGCTGCGAGACGTGTCTCAGCTTCAGGAGTGCCGCGTTCATCACCCAGTGGGTGGTGGATGTTTTGGTGTTCGTTGCTTCCAGCTCAGACAGGACTACTACAGTACAGACAGGACAGCCCTGTGTTGTATTCCGAATACCTGAACACATGTATTCTCTTCTCCTCTTTTTTTTTTTTCTTTTTTCTTTTTTTTTTGGTTGCTGCTTGTCTTATCCTTCTGTTTGATCGTCATGTTATAATGGACAATTCCTATTGCCCTTACATCCCACTATTCCCATCAATCCATTACTTGCTATCTCTTCCTCTGCTGTAGATCAAGATATTCATGTGCAAGTTGAAAGAGATATTGGAGGTCTTCCTGTCAGCAAATGTCCCAAATCTGGACTGCATGTTCCCAAATCCTTGTGTTTGGTGGTAAAAATGGATGACAATCAAGTTCCTACGACCCAATAAGATTAAGAATCCAGGTTTAGAAATGCTAAGGAATCTGAGACGACGGGAAGAAAGGCCTCCATTGAGTTTTGAGAAATGATTTTCTGTTGCTGATGCTAGTATCGAGGGCGCTGATGCTAGTATCGAGGGCGCTGATGCTTATGTCAGCCGGCCCCGTCTGCTCCATCATGACCTTTGGCGCAGAAGGATCCCCCGAAAAGTACCGGAAATCTCAAAACCAAACACCAGCATACAGGTCACCATGCTTCAGCCACTCAGACCCGCCATCCGACCCTTACTCGTCCGCTCCATCCCACGCCAGAACTACGCCACGTAAGTCACATTCTCTTGATCTAACCCCTCGGTCGTTCTGCCTAGACCGAAGCCAGTCGTCCGTCTCCCTGCAAATCATCAATCAACGCTGACCCCGGCTCACTATCCCCTGATCCTTCTCTTTTTTTTATTTTTTTTCATGTCAATAGTGCTGGTGGAGATGTACTGGGTGAGGCGTTTGTGAAGGAACGAGAGGCGATCAAGAGTCATGCGGCTAAATCTTCTGAGCTTTGGAGAAAGATAACGTGGGTCGATCTCCCTCTCCTGTAGTCGAATGTCAAATGGTGATTAGCTCAACCACTGATTTCTTGAATAGGTACTACGTCGCTTTCCCCTCGATCGTCCTCGCCCTCGTGAATGCCTACAATCTGGCCAAGGAACATGAGCATCATCTGTTGGTCAAAACTTCACCACTGCTCGGCTACCTTGGAATGACTAACTCTTCATGCCTTGGATTTGCTTTTTAAATAAGTGAACATATCAAGGAGGAAAACGGGGGCGAACTCCCAGAGAGAATCCATTATGATTACTTGAACATTCGCAATAAGAGCTTTCCTTGGGGAAACCATGTGGGTCTACTAATCCCATTCCCTCCCGAGGATGTGTAGCGATGATTGAACTGATGGTTTTTTTTTTTTTTTTTCTTGTGTGTGGTTGGCTTAGACTTTGTTCTACAACCCTAAAACTAACTTGCCTCCTCCATGATCATTACAACCAGTGTAATTCAATCTGACCCATTCATAGTGCGATATTGTTCTTTGCGTCGGACAACAGCCGATCATTTACCGCCCAGAGTATCGTACTTCCCTCTCTGCCTTGCCCGCCGTCTAGATGCCTCCTTTCTTCATGCGTCTCTCTACCCGAGATGACCCGTGTCTTGCCTTTTTTTTTTTGAGTAGATCAACCGAAGCTTTGGTTCTTCTTCGGTTTACAAGCGTCCTACTCTGATCCCCCCCCCCACCACCATTTTTTTCTATATATTTATTCTGGGCAATGACGAAAATTAGAAACCATAAGAAAACGTAAACCTGACCGCCTTGTTTAAAGCAGCATGTCCCGACCGACCAAGAAGAGAAAGAGGAGACCACATAACCTCGGAGGAAGCCAACAGCAGTCTCACCCGCAAACGGCATTGCTCTCTGTCTGACTCCCCCTTGCTCTCTCTTCATGTAAGACGGAAACTATTTGCTTGAAACCATCTCATGGTTTCTTGTTGACTGGTTACTGATCATGTATGTCCCGAGTGTGTGAGGTATGGGCCTGTCGAAGGAGATGATGGATGTTTGTGGCTGGGTTCCTCTGCTTGTTATGTGGTTCTGCTTGGAATTTTCTTGGACGGTGTCTGGGCATGTTTTTTTGCTGTGGGATGACGGATTTAGTGTGATTTTCTAAAGTGTAATAGTTTGCAATCCGAGCCCTCTTTCCCTGATAGTACTATTTTTTGGCGTGGCTGCAATCAAAAAAGAATAAATTCCCTCATCTTCACCTATTCCAACGCAGGCAGAATTGGTGCTGAGTTTGCTTCTGCCAAGGGAGTAGTAGTCAAAAGATGTGGAGCACCAGGGAATCGAACCCTGTGCCTCTCGCAGATTCCTGGTCGCATCGATGCGAAGCGAACGCTCTACCATATGAGCTAGAGCCCCAGACGGTGGTCTCCTGTGATCATTTAGAAATCACATTCTTAGGTTGATGCCTTGTTCTTTATAATGGCTGTGTTAAGGTCTCATTCATAGTCTCCGCCTCATTACGAACATCTGATCCCCGCCGAGACCCAATATCGAAAACGATGGAGCCGATGAACGAAGAAGAATGGGAATACGAAGAAGAAGCTGATGAGGACGGATCACTCTTAGATGAGGCGGAGGAACAGTTTCCGATTGGCTATACGATCGATTTCGGTGCGGAATCGGAAGATTTTTGGGAGCACTCTGGGGAGGGAGGAGCGGGTCATGATGTACCCCGAGGCGGCCTCGGCTCACAGGCCTTGCCCGTCTCCGACTCCCTCAGAGCCGATTGGGACGGCATCCCCGCCGACGGCGCCGAGTATCTCTTCACCGTACGGTCCGTACACTTATCTCCTTCTTCCTCGGTCTCGATTTCCTTTCTCGTTGGTACATAGTCTCGCTCTCTCTCTCTCTCTCTCTCTCAACAGGAGCTGTGGTTCTCTTGTAGACGCGAAGCTAGGGCTAGACCTCGGGTCGTAGCCAAACACAACCCTTTCAAATCTTCTTCCTCATCCCGCCCTTCATCCGTAAGACTGTCGCCTATCACCATCCCCTCCACGCCCTACGATTCCTGGAGAAAGAGGTTCATCGAACGGTTCACCAACATGCGGCAAGTAAGCCCACGCGCGGGTCTGGGCTCTATCACTCCATCTGATGTGTTCATATGTCGGCGCCAAGTTATGGATGAATCCAGTAGTTAACCCCTCGTCTCGTCTCTCCGCGCGTTCCTTGCTGTCTCTGTCTCTGCCGCTTGGCTCACTCGTAGAGCTTCCAAGCTCTCGATCCTCTCCATTGGCAGCTCGACGACCTCTTTCGTAGACCTCCTCCCGATAATGATCTCTCCAATTGGAAAATCTTCATCGCCGGTAAAAAAAATTCTCCCCTCGAGTTTCCCCCAAGACAGCCCATCCCTCTCTTTCTCAAAGCCTTGGAACAGGTTCGTTTCTTTGGGATTTGAGAGAATATTGGATCAATTCAATTATTTACGCCTTTCTTTTTTGGTATTGTTGTTGGTGATTAGACGACGGTGATCGCGGTATTATCGCACTACCAAGTATGGATACAAGAGCGGATTGGGGCGTTAGCGCGGATGGTAGAGTTGGGGGAGGGGAGGGAGGAGGAGAGAGGAGGAGTGGGAGGAGCAGAAGCGGGGGAGGTGCAAGAGATTGTGTTACTTTCGCCGTCGGATGGGGCATGGCTACTGGGCCTGTTGGCGGTGTTGGATAGCGTGCTGACGTCAGAGGACGTGTTCAAGCTCCGCCAACTCGCCCGCACTTGCAAACACGTCGTCCGTATCTCTAACGCCGCAATGCAACTCCAACACCACTACTCCGACGACGCCCTCCAAGAGGCTGCCCCCGCCTGGATGGTCATCGCTGCTGTCGCCGATGTTTGGGGCCAGAAAGACCTTTGGAACGAGTAGCTTCCCCAAGAAAAAATTTGGTGTGTTCGATTGGGCTAAAATCCTCCTCGACGTTTCTGATTTTCTGTAACTTTTTTTTTTCGCAAAACTCTCTTGGATGTCTTCCTCTGATAGTATCTCTAGCACTAACCCCACCAATATTGAACTCTGCACTCACGAGAACTCATCGGGTTGGCCTTGTCCTGCGAGGGTATGTGTTGTCAAGCAGGTCACAGAAGTATGAATCTAGTGCCACTCCCACTCAAAAAAAAAAACCTCCATCACACACATCTTCATCAATTACATTGGTGTGTACCATGTGAAAACCCCTCATTTACATACCCTGCTGGAATATTTATTCCTGGACACTTTCTCTGCTTTCTCTCATTAATCATTACATGCTTATGTGAATCTTCACCCAATAATAACAAACTGGTTAAAATTTTGATGTTGTGGTTGCAGGTTGTTTTGGCAGCTGCTCACTAGAAGCATCAATGTGCTCATGTGGCACAAAATACCCATCTGTCTTCAGGCCACAGGGCTTGAAGGAGGCGGAAACAAAAAAGAAGAATAAGGGGGAAGTGAAAGTGATGTGTTGAGGTGACCAGGTCAGGATGGGAAATCACAGACGCAAGTTTTGTGATAGTTGACTGAACAAGAATGATAAAGGCCATCCTGTTAAGGCAATTTGACCTGCCTTAACCTGAAAAATAAACACACTGGAATAAAGTAGTGAAGTGTTAGAAAAAATCATTACATACTTTCAGATATCTGTAACTACTTAGACCCTGGGTCGAGCATATTTTGAGTATGCATGTACAACCCTCAGGTTAGAAATATACGGTAGTATATCCTCTCAAGTCGGGGGGTGGCATATCCCAATCTCCTAGGCACCGGTGACTTATACCAAGATACAACAGGGAAACTTCACCCTAACAGAAGGTATCAATCTCTCTCACAGATTCATCAAAATATCTACCAACCCCATCATTCATCAACTCTCAAAATAAAGAGGATTTTTTTTTTTTTTTTTTGGTTTTGTTTTGTTTTGGAATCTGATGTCACATTAATTCTATCTACCCATAAACCGGTAATTTAACAGAGACAAAAAAAAAAAAAAAAGCCTTTCAAACAGATAAGATTTCTCTCTCATTTTCATGAAAAATTGGATTTTTAATAAAAAAAAATAGATAAATAAATAAATAAATAAATAAATTTCCTATGTATAAACCAGATGGGATGTTGTCATCTGCAAGGAAACTCTCAATTTTTCTGTGATTTATAACATGATCAAATCATGTCTCTCTTGTCTGGAATGACAGAAAAGCTGATGAAACAAGCTGGAGAGGCATACTAAAATGAAGCAAGGAAGCCTTGAGCACTCAAATCATGCTGATACAACCTCCGAGACCATGAAACATGATGTGAATGTGGATTCCAAGCCACTACCACTGCTAGGTCCAACTTGACCTTGGAGGGAACATCTGAACCTCCAATCTTCTCTCACAAATGAAAATCTGAGTAGCCCAAACACAATTCCAAATAGACCTTCTCAGGATGATCCTTCCACTGACAACTGACCATATTCAGGAATCAAGATCTTCAAGAAGCAAGTGAAAATGCAGTAGCTTGAAAATTAAAAAAAATTAACTTCCTGAAGCATAATGCAAAATAATGTACTTGATATAGTGATCAGATGAGTTGCCCAAATGACCTACAAGGTAAGACAAACATAATATCCAGAAAAAACATGCAGATAAATAATTGTAGAATATCATCATCAAACAAGAGCAGATAGAGATCTCCATCATGTAGAAGGATTTATAACTCCTCACAGAAGATATTGACCTTCAATATTTTAAAAGGCAAAACTGAAAAACAATGATAGAATATCAAGGAGATGAGAGCAAGAAAGTAAGGAAGCATTTGAATATTTCCATGTTGCCCAATTATCATCACAAGCCCAAACTCAATCCTAGTTCTGAGCCAGATGACACTACCTTCCTTCCATCAGAATCACATGCCAGGCTTTCATCTGAGTCTGATTTATATGAAGCTGTGACTCACCTTTCTCTGGCATTGATGCAATTAATTTAATTCTTTTCTTTTTTTTTTCTTCTCAATAATGCTGGTTTTACAGTCAATAAATCTTGTGTGCATGTTTCTTGTCTTGTAGTCACTACTCTGTGAAGGAAGAAATTTAATTTCTGTGAATAAAAAAAAAAAAACCATTCAATTGTGATTATTTTAGGTGTTGTGTCCTTCTTATTTAGATAGATTGGATGAAGTATTGCATTTCACTCTGTAACAATGAATGAACATAATAATAATATGAAATCAATATCATGAATAGCAGAGTATAGAGTTATTGATTAAAGTAAGAGCAATACCTTAATAATAACACTACTGTGATTCTTCAATTATATTTATTTAGATACAAGAATTGATGGCCTTGAACTGGAGGTTAATTGGAGGAGGGTTGTTGGAGTGTGATGTGCCTTGAAGTTTCTGTAAATGTTGATTTGAGTTGATTATTCTTTGGGTTGAATCCCAATGAGATGAACAAGTTCAGAACTGAGATCTTCAGAAATGGGAGTATTGACACTCCAGATACTAAATTTTACTCCTTTTATGCTCAGGTAGTGATTCAGTTGAGAAATCTTCTGTTGTGCAGTTGTTAATAACTCCAACACCCCTCCTCAACTGTGCTACAGATGATTCAACCTTAACAACCCTCCTCAATTGTGACACTGTTGAGCTTTGCTGAAACTGACTCGCCGGGATGGAACATGCAATATTCAGTCTTGTAGATGAATTCATCATATTCATCCTATAGTTGATTGAATCAGTATCTAAAGTCTTTGTTTATTGATGGACCCAGTAATTGGCAGAAGGATTATTGTTTGATCTTCTAGTTAAGCCTAGGATGTTCCTCGTCTCAATTCTTGAGTCTCTATCTTTAGGAGCTTTGTCAAAATAAGGTACATATTGATGTGTTTGAGTATCAGGTGGTGCTGGTGAGCTAGTACAATCTGTCACAGTTGACTCCATTGGTGTGGGTCCACTAGGCTGGATTGCTTTCATCAAAACAATCCTGATTCTTACTTTAGAAGTTTTTCTCTCGATTGATAGATCTGTCAATATAATGATTGGTAAGGATTCTGGCTATTTTTTGAGTGCATTGGGTTTGTTATATTGGAAATTTGATGCTGGGAACAAATAGCTTCGACTCAACAGTATCTTATGTGGGATTTGTTGTCTATAAAACTATCCAATTCTGAGAAAGTTTCATAACCAAGAAACAAGTAGGTTTGCTTGTCAGAGATAGGGACCAGCTCTTTCCATCAATATCACTTCACCTTCAATACAAACGGGATTTTACTGGTCAAGTTTCTTCTTGGTTTGATTATTGACTGAGTGTCTTGAAATAAGCTCATTGCACACTTCCAATGTAAAGCTTTCAAAGGCAATTGGTTGATTAGCATGGATGCATATCACGCAGCTTCATCCCAGAATGTTGTTGGGACCAACAACTGGGATAGAAGACAACTTATGTTTAATATTAATGTCTGATTGAAGTGTTTGGAAAGTCCGTTTGTCTGTGGACTGTCAGCCGGACCTTGTTTGACTGAAATTCCAAGTACATCTAGCTGTGATTGTAAATAGTTTGACGTAAATTTCCCTCCTCAATTGGAGTGTAGGTAAGCAGGAGTTCTACCAATTTTTCTTTGTATTTCTTGAATGTATTTCAGTAAAAACTTTGATGATTGTGCTTTACGCCAGAGGAAATAAATTTAATTAAATCTAGAGAAATCCTCCACGATTACCAAAACATAGTTGCATTGTTTGAGGTGAGAGTTGCAGAATATCAGTATGGAGCTTTTCAAATGGTCGAGATGCAGAGGGCAAAAGATTCTTGTGAGGTTTCCTTTTCAACTTGCATCTCTTGCAGACTTTGCAGTCCTTCAATGGATTTGGACTGTGAGTTGACTTGATGTTGTTAAAATGAAGAAATTATTTCAGATATGGATCTGATGGATGGCCCAGTAGTATGTGCAAATTGGTATCTTCAGCATTGAGAAGGAAAAGGTTGTCTGAGTTCCTGGAATTTAGATAGAAGCTAGTGAACAAGCCATTGTTTCGACAAAAACATCAAAATATCTTTTCTCCTTTGTGATTCTGATTGGAACCACCCACATGTACAATTCTGAAGACGTGATCTTCTAACTCAGCAGCTGAGATAAAATTCTTCAAGGATTCAGGGGTATAGAAGACTGGTTGGATACTATGTCCCTTCAGAGTGAGGCTACCAGTATGAGTCACCCTAACCAATCCATGAGAGCAGGTGAGTTCTAAATTCAATGATTTGTCATTTTTGATCAGTTTTAGATTGCTCATAAGGCTGTACTCCAAATGTGTGTTGTAAATCAGTTTTTCAAGTGCATCATCCAAGTTTTGATTGGATAAAATTTGATTCATCTTGATTACAGATTCCATGGGTTCCATCGGAAGCTTAATTACAAAATAAACACATAAGTATATATAAGAATTCAATTAATTGATTGAAAATATAATCAACTATAGGATTTCAATATTAGGGGGTATCAAATATGACCAAATCTACCATTAGGGGTTATCAAATATGACCCAATCCACAATTATTTAATCAACTGGTTTTCAAAAATCTACCATTTTAAAAACCATGGAAATGCTTGTAAAAGAAGATCAAAATCCCCAAAAGTGGAAGTTTGTCCAAAATTCTTATTGACTGGTTTTAATGGTGGATTTGGTCATATTTGACACCCCCTATTATGTAATTGACAGGTTTTCAAAAATCCACCATTTTTAAAACATGGTTTTTCTTCACCAATAAACTCTTAGGACCTGTTAATTAATAAATCAATTTTTGAATAATTGCCTGGTTTATAATTGTGGATTTGTTATATTTGATACGCCCTAATGAAGAGATGGTGCAAGTGCTGGGAGAATAAATTGCATCTGATTATGGGCTCACAGATAGTTTCAAATCCCCCTGGTCACGACTGTCCACAAGGAAACTCCCACTTGTACTAGATCAAACTCAACTTCAAGACAGCTCATATACTCATTAAAAGCTCTGTTTCCTTCACCAGACTCCTCGTGCCTTCACAGCATGAGATCAGGATGAAGTTTTACTCTTCATCTTGTTGAGGCCACCCAAAAAGGGATATCATCTCTCCAATGGGAATGCGGAGCTGCACCAGTGCATCAAACCATTTTCTGTCATCTTCTGGTCTGCATGTTTTCTGTCTTGTCGGGAGGATGCGGCAACTGTTACATATATCCTGGCTCCCAAACTCTCATGTCTGCTCCTGTCCACTCTCCATTTCCAGAGAGCGGAGCGTTCTGTGGGAATGGAAAAATGCAAGCAGGTGGTAGCTTCCGTGGAAACCGCTCATGGATCCCAGACCGGGTTTCTTCATGTATCGAAAACTCTATCGCGCACGCAGCGACGCGCCGTTTAATCCTGAGCCGGTCGTCGAGGCTCGACCTGGCTCGACCAATCTGTAATGTATTGTAATACATAACTCTATTAAATCGCCAACGCCGGATACCTAAACACCTTGTGGCAAATCTGGGGTAATGTGTATGAGTTGACATTTGTTACCCCGGATTTGTCACGACGTGGTCAGTATGGGGATGTTGATATGCGTGGGGTATGTGTACATAGCATACAGCGCACGATGTTGTTCGGAGATTGTTCTGCATATTCTTGGGCGTATTGGGGGTTGTATCGAGGAAGCAGAGAGAAGACAGTGCACTAAATAGTGTGGGGTAAGAAGCGGAAGGAGAAAAATGGAGCGTGGTGATAGTAGCACGACGCTACGATGTGGCTACGATGTGGCAGCCGTTATAGCTGCTAATGAATGTGTCGTCGAGGGGGGGGGATCCGGAGCAGTTCTCAGAGATGGGCTGGGCATCTTTCCCCCGTGACCTGCCGTGGATAGATACTGAGGGCTCATGCGGCAAAAGAGAAAATAATATATCAGGAGACTTTTGTTTCGCAAGGGTGCTGACCAGAGAGCAGCATTGGCCACCAACCCCTGGGACCCCTGGCTGACTCGATATGGTAATCTCTAGATACCCGAGGACTTGCCCAACGATAATTTGCTGTGTTTCCACTACTTGCCACAAATATTCGAAAAGTCTGTTCTTGCCGTGCTGATATGAGAAAGGGTAAATATTACGTTGGATAGTCCAACGCGATTTGTATGAGCGCAGCTGTACTTCCTGCTGGACAGCTCCTGTTGTATCTTCAAGCTGCCTGGCCCAGCCTCTACATGCCCGAAGCCTAGAGGCCTCGATCGGAAATCCTGATAGCCATCAGGGTGCCTAATCATTATGGCCCGGTGCGGCCTTCCCCGGATTCTTACATGGCTGCAGGCCATCACTAGCTCTCGATTGCGCGTAAGCTTCTGACGTCACTGCTCGGGTTTTGTGTCTCTGTCAAGCGTTCTGGCGGCGGGCGAGATGTGATGACTGTGAGACGCCCTCCCTTCTTCACATGTTGATATTGTGCATGATCTTCTCTCACTCGCCCTCAGCCACGCCGAGCCCTGATCAGCCATATTTAGTCGAATAGGTTAGAGCTAGGATGAGCATCCTTGTGTGGAGCGAGTCCCAACTCTAAATCTTGTCAGTCCGCCCGAGAGCAGTCCTCTCATTCGGCGCTCCCCCAACTTTATATGGGGGCTATACACAACGCATATCTCATGAGCCGCGCCCCCGGTACAGCTGTTGGACGGGCCAAGCGGAACAGCTTTCTGCATCATTATATGACGTGCCCTGATTTGTATGTATCGGCCGAGTCAGCCAGTGAGCCAAAACGGTCAAACGTAAATAAATTGATGGATTTTCCACAACTGGATCAAGAATCTACATGCCGAAGTACTGCCCTCACGAGTAGAGTGCATGTAAAAAAATAAGTGAATAAATATTTTTGATAATCAGACCAATTGTACGTACCACGACGGACCTTTTTTTGGGGGGGGAGGGGGTTGCGTCCAAGGAGAGGTTTTATTGAGCTCGACAAGACGGCCCATCGAGGAAGACAAACAAACACCTTTTGGAGGCAGGCACGGAGATCTGCATGGCTCATGCCACATGGTCGAAAAAGGGAAAGGTGCGGTGTGTCTAAGTGCATACATCCCCATAATATCCTCATGTTCGCCCCTGTTGGCCAGTTATGGTATCAGACCTGGGTGCGGGCCTGGGAGGATGGAGGGCCGGGCTACCTCTAGACCACCAGAGAAAGGGGGGCGTGTTACGTATCTCCCTCTCTCTTCCCCCCCATATTCTTGCCTTGTCGATACATACAGTTTTACCCCAGATTATTTCTCTCTCTCTCTCGTTCAAGCTCTTCGGTTGACAAATTACATACTCTCTCAATACAACGTGCTCTTGCAGGGTGTGCAGCATACACTCCGACTCTGCTGTGAATAGGCTTCTCCGTGGTGTCATCTTATGTACACACACACAGCTGAAGTCTTTTCCTCCTTGGCTTGGCAACAGCAGAATCTTCTTTTTTTTTTTTTTCAAGTTAAGCTCGATCAGCTCTCTCCGCTGCACCTGGTTACATAAACAAGTCCCAACTCTTCTCCACTCCCGTCTGAAGTTACTCAATTCTCACTGAACTAAACCAGCACCACGAAAAAAAAAAAAAAAAGAAAGAAAGAAAAAAAACCAGTTGGCAACTCGTGGAAATTAAATCCGACCACCGAGAGCCCCCCTCCCTCCCTAGTGTTTGTCTCCATCTTCGGCTTGGATCCCCTAGTAACCAAAACTTCTTCAAGTGGTGAATCTAATTCCCCCCCCCCCCCCC
>LAVV01008268.1:19908-33552 GCA_001263375.1 Puccinia sorghi
GTTTCCCAGTCTTGGTACATCCTCTGTTCAATCCTTGGTTGAGACACAAAGTCACCCAGCCTTGACATGTCCTGTGTTCCCTCTTGTGTGTGGGGTTTTGCCTCCAAATGCATTGCCTAGTTTGACACTTCATATGAGGCTACTCGAAAAGAATTGTTTTCAGTGATCTGTCTCAGAGATGCCTGTCACTTCGATTGTGAGACGCAAGACAATGATTGGGGACCATGGGGGTTCATTCCATCCGGTAGCACAACAAACATCATCTTCATAGACAAGCCGGAAGGATGGGAGTATAAATAGAAAACAGTTGAAAAAAGAAATGGGGAAGGAGATGCACTGCTACTACGCGGAGAAAAAGAAAAATGTTCGCATCGATAAGTTAAGAGAGAATGTACAGTGCAAGTTAAAAATGGACTTTTTCACGACGGTTCTCTGCAAGGGGTATGTGATATCATAACTGCAAGCAGTATGCTGGAGAAAAACGAAGTAAATTTTCACAGGCTTGATCCCGTAATCATCCACAGTAGACCCGCGATAGCACCGAGTGAAAGGAGCAAGCCGATCTTGTGCGGGGGCAGCTACCTCCAAGGCTGAAGAAATCCTGGACAAAAATGGACACAAATAACAAGAAAATTTTCCCAATCTGTTGAGCCCAAATGAGTGCACTGGCTTAGACGTTTACGAGGATTAAGGATAAATATAAATAAATAGGGATGGTGGGGTGAGATGTGCCGCCTAGGACAAGACAAGCCCAGCGAGTGAACCGGCGGAGAGTAAAGCAAATAAGCCTTGTGCTAAGGCGCGAGGACTCGAAGAGATGGACGAGGCTGCGCTCATGGCTTTCGACGCAGCGGCGGGAGAGCGAGGAGAGTCATGCTTGGGCGATGTTGAACTGTTTTTGCTCGCTGCGGCGGTTGCCGTTGCGGTTTCGATATATCCTTCGGAGAGCGGCTTGCCCAAGCAAGTAATAATTGGCTCGATGGTCAAGTTGCCAGATGCAATTGCGGATGGTAAGACAAATTCCACGGCGAGTGCAACACTTTGCGGGTAAAGATCGTGCGCTAAAACTGGAAAGAAAAATTGTGTCGGCAAGTGTGAGCTTGTAACCGCAGAGCAAACTGAGACGAACCAATAAACCCAGTGGGAAGGTCAGGAGCGCCAGAAATGATGGCTTCGAAGTTCTTCAAAACCTGAGCTGGCGTGACAATACCGGTAGCAATCTTCCAATCTAGCGAGCGCGCATTGTAGCATCAGCACCCTTAAAATTGTTGAACTAGAACTTGAAAGCCTACCCTGTGTATCAAACGTTTGACCTGAAGGAGCAGTTGTCCAGATGATGGGTGTCAAACCCATTGCCATAGCAATGAAGCGCACTCGATCATCAATATCTGTTTGAAAGGCAGGTCAGCGACGTTGGGCAAACGCGAAGGGATCAGCTGCAACTGCTTACCGCCGTATGGAGGACGCATGGTATTAGGTGTAACACCTAGGACATCTTTGATAACTTTCATCGACCAGCCAAGCTCGGCGACAATTTGCTCATTGGTGAGAGTTGTCAAGTACGGATGGGACCACGTATGAACGCTGCAAGAATGAAAGAAATTGATTAAGGGCAACTAAATAGGCAGTGAAGCTCGACAACATACGAAATTTGATGTCCTGTTTGATATTCGTATTGCAGCATTGCGGGGCGGCTGAGAACGCGAGATCCAACAACGAAGAAAGTGGTCTTAAGCTTCTGTTGATTCAGGTAGTTCAACAGAGTGGGTGTGTCAGGGGAAGGTCCATCGTCAAAACTAGCCCCCCACGTAGCCTTGTCGGGGCAGGAGACGATGTCCGTTGGTCGTGTACAACCACCACATGTCCACCAGCAATTGTCGTCTTTCCCGGAATTTGCCACAGCATCGAAGTTTGAGGCATTGGAACAACCACCCAAACCGGTAGGTGAGGATGATGGGGCATTACTCCAGTCAATTTTGGCCATCCATTCTTTGACCACTGCCGAGTCGAGAGGAGGGATACGGTCCAAGGCAGGATACAGGGCGACGTTTAAGTTGGCCGAAGGGAGAGAGGGAGCACCATGAATGGGTGAGGCGGTTCCCGCAGTGTAAAGGGCTGGAAGGGCAGTCATGGTTGAAGGGGCCATAGATTGCTTGATTGGAGGATAATTCAACGTTTGGATATCTCCCGATGAAGAAGCCGCGGCAGAAGGTACCGGCAATGGGGTAGGCATCGGCTGGGCTGGGGTACTTGCACTAGCTACTTGACGAGCCCATAAATCATGGCTAGAGTGAGCCGCTGAGCTCGTGACAAGGGTGCTGCAAAGGGTTAAAAGAATCATCTTCGACGTGATCCGGAGGTAAAATATTGAGGCGTGAGCCTCAGAGTTGGAGGAAACCATTGGGAGGTAGTGTGAATGGGGTAATAAGGAATGTACTGATGAGGCTTCAAAATCAAATTGGAGAAAACCAGTTAGCTGGAGCTTGGCACAACGTTAATGGCAAATGCGAACGACAACGCACCGCGGTTGAAATATTTGGGGTTGGGAATCTCTGCTTTGATGGGAATTTCTGAGGCAGCAAGACGGCAGCTCAGATGAGAGGCTTAATGGGGGGCACGCAGGCTTTCCTAGCTCAGCAGCTATTTATTACAAGGAGTCTGCAGATGGCAGAGTGTCTGCACGTCCGTGCAGAGCAGTGCACAGACCAGCGGCAGAGGAGACGTAGCTGAGTCTTGAATGAAGGCTGTGACCGGACTGGCACCGATGGAGATGATCAAGGTCTAAGCTCACGAGGGCACAGAGCCAACTCGTCAAAACCATCCAGGGCGGCCCAACTCGCCAAACTCTCATGCTTTTGGCGAGTTCCATCCAAGCCGCCCAAGAACTATTCCTTCCGAACTTGGCGCAAGTTAAACTATCCCTGCGGAGGGGCCCTAACTTGCCCCTGACGCGTTACGCCGACCGCAAGAAGCTATAACTTGACAGGCAAGTTTTAACGGTGAGTAGCTTGGGTGATCGCATATTTCGTCAAGGACTGCATTTTGTTCGAGGCCTTATATTGTATGTGCGTATATACCTTTACAGTGAATATGTGATCCGGCGGAAAGGTCCACCTTGCGGGTGCGCTCGGCAGAACCCTCCAACTGCGGCATTGAGAGCATTCGAGTGGATCCTTACTGGGCAAGGACTCGAGTGGAAGTACACTGTTTCTCTGCAGGAAAGTATGGGGGGGTTGAAGTCTTATCGTGCTCTCAGAAGTTTTCATCATGAATTAGCTTCAACTGCTTGATTGGCACTGCGTATGCCCTCAAGATTGGTAACCGAGGCCTGCGGCGCATCTGGGAATTCGGGTAGGTGGAAGCTCAAGGTTCTCAACCCTTTTATCAGGTTGAGTTGTATCTAGCTACTAGTACCGGTTGTTCTCATTTTTGCTTCTCTTTATCCTCATTCCTTTTGTCTCTTCTGTCTCCCTTGCCATCAGGTGATTTTTCCAGTTTGCATCGTCCACCCAAAATAGTCTTCTGCTCACCCAAACGTTATCTGGTCTTCTCAGGGTGCAGCATATGGAGGATCACTTCCCGCCAGTCTAAATTGCTTAATCTAGACGGGCTCAATCTCAAGTCTAAACTTTGCTTGGTGGTGGGCACCTGATTGTCATCCATTCATCACCAAATGATGTTTGGGATTTAGAAATACTAGCCGCTCCAGATTAGGGAATCTGGGTGATGGGAAGTCATCTAATGATCTACATTCCTGCTCTCCGGTTTTAATTAGTATATTTGATATGCAGCTTTCTTATTATTTTCACAAGGGCAATATTTTGGTATTCAACAAAAGAAGTTGTATCAGGGAAGGTGCTTGGAATGCAAGTTCTGAACCTCTTATTACAGCCAATTGGAGTAGGATTCTGATCTTCCACCACCGCTCTTGGGGTTGGTTGAGCAGCTGAGCAAAAGCAGTAGTAATGTTTTTCAACTTGACTGAGACACTATTAGCCGAGTTCACATAGGATAAATTTAGCCCTTGCAAAGTTATATGTCAGCATATCCCAGCCAAATTGGATGGTGTAGCAGGGATACAATAGGTCCAAACAGCCTTATTGCATCCCCTGATCATATTCCAAAAAAGGCTTGTCTCATTGCTCCCTAGCTCCCAGTTTCTCAGCCTCTTACAAAATAGAAACACTTTTTAGCTCCCTTTTGAACCCATGTTCCTTAGCGCCATATGTCTGTAGTGAGCCTGATTACACTGGCCAGATGTGATAAAACCTTCATTTGATCTTGCTGACAAAGGCCCAATGTGAACCAGGCTACTCGGCAGCTGATTTGATACTCAGGCACTAGGGGGTATTTATTTTCTAGATCTTTTCTGTGTTTATTTTTCAAAAAAAAAGAAGTTCATCATCTTAGAGTTGCCTGTCTGTGCCATTAGAAAAACACAAGTCAAGCTTTACATGTCCAATTTGTGACAGAGAAAATGTTCAATATAAGCTAAGGTATTTGATTGATGGAAGGGACAGTTCTTCTCTTTTTTGATGGTGGTGGAATGAAGAGGTCAGGTTTCTGGGTTTGTTGATCTCTTGAGTGATTTTTTTCTGGATGTGATGAGCTGGTGTGATGTGCACATCTTTGCTGGCAGTACAACCAACAGGAAATTCTACACATCATACAAGGCTGTACTTCATTTCCTCTACAACTTTGCTTGAATGTTGCCAACAAATTTTCAATATTCCATCACACATGATAGACAAAAGGAGACAGCTCATGCACAGATCAAGACTAGATAAATTGTAATAATTTCAAACTCTTTCTCTTAACACAGTTTTTCTTTTTCTTTTTCTTACAAGAAAAGGATTTTTTTTTTTTTGAGCAAAAAAAAAAAAAAGGAATTGCTTGTATGGCAAAAGGGACATCTATCACTGCAAGAAAGACTTGCTCAACTGCCTGCAGTTGACGTGCAGCATGCTTCAGCCAAGCTGACATCCAAACTGGACCAGTTTGCATATGTAGATGTTTTGCAGTACAGTGACTGTGCACAAAAGTGTGGTTGAATCACTCTTGGAGAAAGGTTGGAGTAACAACAGAAGCTTCCTGGGAGTTTCTGCATGGTCAACTGCAGGCAGTTGAACATTTTTTTTTTTTTGCTGCATTGTATGGCACGTATCTACTGGAAAAAAGAAGAGGATGAGCCAAGTGGTGGGGGTGTAAAAGTTGACCTACAATTCTTGTATTTGAAAAAAAGAGAAAACAACTCTCAAAGAGAAAGTTGAAGCTTGACTAAGGCACATACACTTTTCCAAGTCTATAAGCCGAATGTAGTTGATGTGGGCATGTGGTCCAGGAGGAAAATCACAGGAACTCAAAATTCAACAGGCTGTAGGATAAAATTGTCAAGGGTAGTAGGCACCTTGAAATTCCTATCAAAATTCCCTGACATCATGCAATGATATCACACAGTTTTTTTTCTTTTATTATAGCTTTCATCCCAAATTAAAAAGAAACTTGTCCAATCTGTGATTTTTTCTGGCAATGAAAAAGAGAAAACAAAAAAAAAATACCAGCCAGCAGGTACATGAAAAAGGGAGAAAAAGTTTTGATCTTAGTGGTTAGAGAGGTTTGAGTTAAACAAGCCATAGAGAGAAAACAACAAAACAAGGAGGCAAGATAATATGATTAAAAAAAAAAAAATGTTCTCATTACAATCACATTTTCCATAGAAACATTTTCAAAAAACAATTGTATATCATAATAATCATCATCATCAACGACAAGAAAAAAAATAAAAATAAATAATAATAAACGACCAAATAAAGGGTAATGATAGTACTTTGTTTATGTGTGAGATTTTCAGTTGCTTTGTTCGTATGGGTTCAGGTGCTTCAACGTGCAGGGTGACGACGACTACTACTACTGTTGCAATAGGAATAGATGTATATATATGTGTAAGAAACAAGACTCTCAAGATAATAATACTTGTCCAGGAAAAAAAACCAAGGAAACCAAAATATATAAGAGAAAAGGGGTGGATAATAAGGCATGAAGGGGAATGGATTAACCGTTTGGAAGTGAGAAGAGTGCTTTTTTTTTCTTGTTGTTGTTGTTTTCAGGCGCGATCGATGGTAGATTTACGTTTAGAGGAAGCAGCACTGGAGCGAAACTTTCCGGCGACGATACTGGCGGCCCTGGAGACGAAGCGATCGGCGCTAGTAGGCGAGGCAGCAACTGCATTAGAGGATTGCATAGCCGAGGGGCCATTTTTGCGGAAGAAGATGGAGCTTCTAGGCTGCAGATGTTTGATAGAGTTCTGTCGGGATGAAGCACTCGGGATGGAGCTACTAGGTGTGGTGGTACTCCTTGGTGGTGATGATGGTGCATCACCTTCGCGAGCATCCGAGCGCGAGTATCCTTCCGTAAAGCCCACTGAAACCGGCTCCGCAGATACCGGCGCTTCGGCTTCCATATGGGAGCTGCGATTTTTTATTTCTTGGAATGACTCTTGTAAACTGTCGAAGAACTTGGACATGCCTCCACGATTTTCATCGACCAAGTTGGTCAAGCTTCTGCTCACGCTCTCTCCGAGGTATGCAGGTGATGAGGACCCATCCAGGTTATGTTTATGGACGGGTATCAAGTTGGATGCAGACCGAGAACTTGATGGGGGGCCCCGCAAGGCTCGGGGCGAAAGACCGACCAGGGCTTGTTCGAGTTCTTTGAGATTTGCTTCAATGGCCATGGATGAGCTGCGTTTGGAGGAATGAAGTCCCGGGAGTAGGTATCCTGGGTTATTATCGGAAACATCGACTGATGAATTTGACGACGAGCCGGTGCTGGAATGAGTCATATTCGCGGGATCAGTCTCAGGCGAGCTGATGCAAGACGAACCAGATCCGTCTTCATTTCGCTTGAAACGGGAATCCGTGAGTTCAGGACGACCCGTGACTTGTAATGATAGTCCAGGTAAGGTGGTAGTCGAGTTACCAATGCTGAAGGCATGGTGTGGCACAGGATCCAGTTTAATTGGTGAAGATAGTTGGGCATCGATTTGATCAACCAGTGCCTGATGTTTGACATGAGCTTCCATCAGTGAGATGGCCTCAAGATGATTATTATTGATGAGTCTCCCGCTTAGTTTCCTCTTGTCATGTGCCCGTCCTGGTTTGACTTGTCCCTTGTAATGCGGCCCTTGATCAGCCAGTGGTTGCACTTGGGTAGGGTGGAAAAATCGACCTGAATCGAGAGGATCATTCCCTCCAATGAGTTTGTTTGAGTTGCGATAAGCAAATTCAATTGGGCGGTCCTGATTATGGTTTAAAAATTCCAGAGGCTGGGATTTGCCCAGGTCGGTGCTGGATTGGGGTGAGTTGTCACTAAAGGCAAGAAAGCTATGTGAGTTGCCCGTTTGACGGCTGCTCTGGCTGCTGGTCAAGCCGGAGGTAGATCGTGGAGAGGTATACAAGGCAGGTGAGCTGGAAGGGGATTTCATGGCAGCAAGACCCGGGGAAGTGGATGATTGACTTCGTTGAGTGATAAGGTTGGGTAGTAAGAGAGGTCGGGAAACGTCTGTAGAAACAGGAGTAGTGCTGGAGGGGTTATGACGTGCATTAAGCCTTGAGGGGTTAATCCATTGTTCATACCAGCGACCGTTGCTTCTGGATGAGTCGATATCAAACTCGATTTTACCAACAATCATCCCGGCCCCGATCCGACGTGGACGATAAGAAGAGGTCGAGTAGGAGCTTCCGCGGTCAGACATGGGAGGTGGATGAATCAAATGACGAGCGGAAATGACCCTTCTGCCAGTAGAAAATGGAGGTTGGATGGAGAGAGAAGTGGATGGTCTGGGTGGCATTTCGACGGAGGAAGAATGAGGGGGTGCACTAGTTGGATGAATTTTGTTTGACATGCATGTCGACTGTGAACGACCATGATGTTGTAGGCCATTAGCTAAAATAATGGCAATAAGGTAATAATTAGCTTCAAATTTATAAGTATCAAGATGGGAGCGCATGGGAAGGATTGGGACTGACCCAAATTGAAACGGCCGCCAGTTGTGTGACCAAGCAGGTATCGTTTGTCCAAGGTATTATTCGTAGAGTGAAGTTTTGAGTCGTCAGATGAAGATATGGATGATGCCGTGTGAGGGAAACTTGGATCGTATAGATTGGTTCGCCCCAGGGTGGAAAGAGATGGACGATTGTGGAGTGGTGGGGTGGGGAAGTCCAAGGGGGATCCGAGCAGGTCTTCGACGCTGTTATTCAAGGCTTCCTCTGCATTGTCTTGTTGGTATTCATCGCAACAATGGCGAAGTTGGTTTTCTCTCTCTTGAAGTTCCCGTTCAAAGGCTTCTGCCTCTTCTTCCTCGAAAACCCCAGACCAGAGTATGTGCCAGGCAGCCTCACTAATCTTGGGACCACCCACCTGAGAAAGAGATTTGAGAGATGTAAGTGAGGATTGAAATTAAAATGAAGAAAAAAAACAAGGGGGCGTACCAACTGCTTTGCTAGATCGCCAACGGTAGGAGAAGCCTCGACCATGTAAACCATCATACCACCAGTTGAGGGGAGGGCATATTCGCGAGCAATGGCAGCCATTTGAGCGGCGAGGGTGGGATAGAGAGGGATGAGTACACCACGACTGGAGAAAGAGAGAGAGAGAGAGAGAATTTAGCTAGTGTTCAGATGAGTTATAGTATGAGGAGAGACGGACCTGAAGGCGGAAGGTTGGCCACCATAGCCAGAGCATGAGTTAGCAGAGCGTAGTTGAGGAGGATGGTTGGGTGGGAGTGATGAAGGGGGTATGACGGTGATTAGAGAGCGAGAAGGTTTTGAGTTAATCTGATTGGGTGAGTTGTGCATGATATTCAGAGGTCGAGGTGGGAGAGTAGAAGCTGAGGAGTAGGGCAGTCCGGATCTGATAGTGCGGGTGATCTCGTTGTTCCTTGCTGGCTGCTGGTTGTTGAAAGAGGTGGAGTGTGCCATTGTTTTTTGTAAGTTGTTAAGGAAGTGATTGGTCAAAAGAAGGAAGTGAAAAGTTAGTTTGGGGCTGTTTATAATTTTTAGTAATGAGTCAGAGTTGTCAATTAGAATGAGGAAAGTGTGAAAAATTTGATTTTATCAATTAAATTGTTACAAAGTAAGCCGCTGTCTTCTTAATTAATGGCCCTGAGAGAGTATTAATCATGTAAGACTGCCCTGACAAAAACGTGTTATAAAAAATAAGTGGTCCTGATCTTACATCACCTCATCAAGGCTCCTCGAGCGGGAAAGATGTACATCAGCGGAAAAACAAACCACCCCTTTTACTTGGAGTGACTTTCATAAAATTCTTATTCAGTTCAGGAGAAATGATGAAAAGGAAATCAAAAACGAAACACAAAGGAAAATCTCTAGAAGAGAAAAGAAAAAGGGTTGTACATGCAGTCGGATTAAATCAGCTCAAAAAAAAGTAGGCTTATGGAAACAAAAACTAGTCAATCCCTCAGATCTTCTTCGTCAGTTCGCTATCTCAATCAACAAGTTCGACAAGAGATGAGCAAAAAAATAATAAAACAGAAACCAAACCGGTTGTCAGTTGGAAGCAAAGAAATGATGATAAGCGCCAGAATGACCACTCAACGGTACGGCTTCAAATAAGTCAGCAACCAAGCCCACATCGGCCACCTGAAAGATAGGAGCTTCGGGGTCCTTATTGATGGCGACAATAGTTTTACTATCCTTCATCCCAGCGAGGTGTTGGATAGCGCCACTGATGCCGACGGCGATGTAGAGATCGGGCGAGACCACCTTACCGGTCTGGCCAACCTGGAGCGAGTTATCAGCAAAACCGCTATCGACGGCCGCCCGTGAGGCCCCAATCGCCGAGTTAAGCTTGTCGGCCAAGGGAGTCAGCACTTGCTCAAAGTTCTCCTTGTTCTTCACCCCTCTTCCCCCCGATACAATTCGCTTCGCCGAGCCCAACTCTGGCCGCGCTGACTTGGCTAACAACTCCGACTCCCATCGACTCCCATCCCCCTCTTTCCCCTCCCCGAGCTTCACTCCTCCCTCTAACTTCTCAACCTCCATCGAGGCCGAACCACTCTCCTCCAACTTGATCGGCTCAAAACTTGCCGATCGAATCGTCAACACTTGCACCGCACTCCCAGAGGATAACGTCATCAAAGCATTCCCCGCATAGATAGGTCGCACAAACGTCTTCTCGTCAATGATCTTCATCACCTCCGAAATTTGTGATACGTCCAGTTGCGCCGCTATTCGTGGGAACACATTCTTCGTCATAGAACTCGAGCCCCCAATCAAATGACTAAACGACTTCTCCTTCACCAGACTCGTGATCAAGGGCGCCAATGGCTCGGCCACGTATCGCTCCAAACTCGAGTCTTCCTTCACCAACAGCTTCTTAATCGGCAACCTGAACACACCATCATTTTCATCGCCAAGATTTAGCCTTAAATTATAATAATAAAATACCATAGGGGGAAAAAAAAAAAAAAAAAAAAAAAAAAAAAATTGAGAGAAAAATCAATCCGAGACTGACTTCTTAGAGAGCTCGATAGCCTCGTTGAATCCGACGGTTTTAGAAGAGCCGGTGATGAGGCCTGTGATATCGGACTTAGCGAGTTGTTGGGCGGCAGTGAGGGCGCTAAGGGTGGCCGAGTTGATCTTCCCCTCCCGATGCTCGATCAACACCAACGTCGAGATGCATCGGCCGCCCGTGCTGGCGGCTGTCTTCAGGCTCCTGACCGGCGGCCTCACACGCATCGCGCCTCGTATTATTAAGTTGCTACAAATCATCCTCGATCGCTGCTTCCTCCTAGTGTTGCTTCCGAGGAACTCGTCATGGCTGTTCCCTCAAAATTAGATACTCTTGGATTATGTCATCATCCTCATTACATAAGCGTCGGGTGTGGCACATTGCCACCACTTTCATGAGCAACCTTAAACATGAAAATTTCACCTTCTTTTGTCATCAAATAGGTTTCGTCAATTGCAAAGAAACAGTTTTTTCTTCTTTTTTGCTTTTTATCTTGTCAATTTGGTTTTTGAGTGTGGTACTTGGGTTTGCCAAAAAAAAATTACACTGTTTTTTTTTTTTTTTTAAAAATGTAAAATTTGTTCTGCAGGGGGAGGGGATGTGGACTTGGGAAAAAATAAAAATAGTCAGATATTGTTTTACCTCAGGGATAGTTCCCCAACAAGGTTCACAGGGTGGATGGTAGGACTTATCTCAAATCAAAATAAGACTGTAAAGTTTTTTTTTTTTTTACCTTCTAGGGATATTGGTCCCCCCCGGGGAGAATGCTGAGACTTGAACTTTTTTTTTTTTTGTGTTAATGGTTGCTTGACATCAGGGCTACTCTGGTTTCTAGTAGGTATTTCATAGCCAAGGACCATATTTTTTTTGGTTGCCATTTCCGCTTCTCAGCTTTAACACCTTTAACACATGGAGAAAGTCCCCAGGATATTCAGCTGTCTAATGATTAATGATTGGTTAAAGGACAGTTTTTTAGTTGTTTCCTTCATACATATATATATATATATATTACATATTATTTATAGAAAAAGAAAGTAATATGGTCATCCGATATGATCAATATAGGACATCATATTGGGGTCCACTCTGGCTTTTATCTCTTTGCCTTTGGTTTATATCTCTATTAATTAGCTATTGAATTCAGCTGGGGCCATACCAAATTGAGCTTACTGAATACTTTCCAATCTGCATAGTCAATCACTGTAGGGCTGAGTTGGTAGTGCAGTGGGGTGCCATGGGTCAATGGTGGGCCGCTACGCTACACTAGGCTACACGGCCAAAAAAAAGCATAGTATAGCAATTTTTTCCTTTGCCACCAACACTGTATCCTTAGCGGTGCTACAAGCCAACACACTACAGCACTTGTAGTGGCTATTTTCCGCTACAAAGCAGTGTAGCGTAGTGTAACAAGGCCTTTTTTGGTCTCATTCCATTAGTGTTAGCACAAAACCACTAACAGCTAAGACAAAAGCTGTTAGCTGTTAGCAGTTTTATGCTGCGCTAACACTACCATTAGCGTAGCAGGGTCAGTGTTGATACTCTGGTATGCCAGTTTTATTCCTATTTTTGTTTATTCAATTTTGAATCACATCTTTACTGAGGTATACTTTAGTTCAATGAGGTATTGTCAAAGCAGTGCGCAGTAGATCACTGTAGAGAATAAGAATCTAGCTAAAGGGGCTACAGACAGTAGAAGAGTGTAACATGAGTAATGACATCTAGGTGACAGGTTGAATACCTGCCACCAGGAAAAAGTACAAGCCATGAGGAAAAGATCTTTCCCTCAGAATAAATACCAAGCCCACCAATATTGTCTTCAGAAGATACCATTGGTGAATTCATATATTGAAATAAACTCAACTCAACCTTTCCTTACACTCATTGTTGTCTGGAGGATCCTTATTAGTATGTCTCCTCCATCCTTCTCTCCTCTTCTTCACCACCAAACCCCAGGGAACTCGTAGAAGTTCTGGCAGCAGCCAGAGGCGTGGTTACACTCTCCCTACCCAGGTCAAGTTGAATATTTCCTCTACCCAAAGGTGGAAGCAATATCAGGTCTTGTCACTATAGAGACAAACCCTGACAGGTATACTTAACTTTTTTTATGTTGGTTTTTTCTTTTGAATAAATGGAGTGTGTAGTTGTTGGGGGATTGAGATATATTTCATGTGTGTTTACACTGCAAAAAAAAACAACTCGCTAAACTGCCTGCAGTTGACGTGCAGCATGCTCCAGCCAATCAGCCATCCAAACTCCACCTGTTTGCATGTGTAGGTGTTTTGGCACAGTCACTGTGAATCTGCACTGTGAGTGTGCATCAAAGCTTGGTTGAATAAATCTGGGAGAAAGGTGGGAGAACACCAAAAGATTTATTAGCGCAGATGTGTAGCTCTTTAGGTGTATTGATTTAGTTGTTGAGTTTTGAGGTGTAGCTCTTAGTCCCGTTCACATAGGGCCCTTGTCAGCAAAGTCCAATTAGTGTTTATCCCCTCCCAGAAGCCAATTTTCCTGGGAGACCTTGCTGATGTATAAATTCACAAGGGCTAAATTTTAGCAACATGAACCGGGCTATTGAAGTGCATAGTAGTTGTGATGTGCAGTAGTATCTGTGATGTGTAGTTTTTGTTGTGGTGTACAGTTGTTGTTGTTGTGGTGGTGTGTAGGAATTATTGAGGTGTTTTGTTTCTTGAAGTGTGCTCAGGTGTGTAGTAGTTAGTTATTGAGGTGCTTTTTTATGTGAGTTTCCTTCTTGTTTACTACCAGTGTGTGTGAAGTCTTGTGCTGTATAACTAAGATTTAACTCATCTGAGAGGACCACAGTTGACCTCAGACAGCTAAATTGTTCACTCCTGATATACTACCAAACACACTTAATTAATGTGTACATCACACAACATATTGCACAAAAATGAACTGAATACACTGCAAAAAAGAAATGCTCAACTTCCTGCAGTTGACATGCAGCATGCTCCAGCCAAGCTGTCATTCAAACTCCACCTGTTTGCATATTTATATGTTTTGGCACAGTGACTGTGCAGTATGCACAGTGACTGTGCAGTATGCACAGTGACTGTGCATCAAAGCTTAGTTGAATCACTCTTGGAGAAAGGTTGG
>LAVV01008279.1:16782-27952 GCA_001263375.1 Puccinia sorghi
TTTTTTTTATAGTATTCCTTTTGGGACTGATCTGACCTTGCGATATCTGCCGAATGGTTGCCCTGCGCCCAGTGCGACCCCTTCGCAACTCGCTGGACGACTAACCTGTCTCGATTTGACTGACGTAGCAATTTCCTCTATCCAACTTTCCTATAAAAAAAATAATGTAATAATAGCCCCCACATTTATAAATCCAACTTTCCTATGAAAAAAAAAAAAAAAAAAAAAAAAAAAAAAAAAAAAAAATGAGTGTAGTAATAATACCCATACCCCACATTTATATGTTTCCGCTTGTCTCTCTGTCTATTATGCCCGGCAGTTACGTCGGAGCGTTTTTTTTTTTTTCCCTTTTCTTTTGTGGTGGATCACGCTGCCTCTATGCGACTTATAATCAGAGATCCCCCCATTAGTTTCTTTCTGCGGCCAAGACACTTTCTGTAATTAATAGACTTGGTCCGAAACAATTTGTTTCGTGATTGTCATCAGACCAGCTTAATGACATCGAGGGACTTTTGGTGGAAAACGCTTAACAGTTACAGCGGATTTAGATTGATGATGATAACTGAGGCCGCGTTTTCTAAGTGAACAAAGTGATCGGATACAAGAATCTGCTGGCTTGTGTTTCGATCTGACCAACACAAACATTTTTCTTTTTCTAATTGTACAAATATTTAAATCTGCAAATTGGCGGATGAAGCTCATAATTATAAGCTCAAGTAAAAATAGTCAGAGTTTGCTAGTAGATCACCGATTAAGCCTGACCCGCCCATCGGGGTCGTAATGTTATTATTAATTAATGAGACTCGCTCCAAGGATGTCAGCTTGTGTGTCTGGTGCGGGTCTCTTGATGTTGCAGCCTATGATGAACGGTGGTTTGCTCGAGTTCTATCAGTGTGGATGTCTGGCGAGTGGAAATGAAGCGTGTTGAGTGCTCTCCACACAAGTAATACTAAATGGCAGGACCAGGCGCTTGCAACATCCCTCCTCATTCAAGGGCAACCACCGGTGCTTTGCAACAATAGCCACTGGTGATCAGGCTGTACCGAGCTAGGCCACATGGACTTGATCCATTCACTCCCATCAACATACCAGATCCACCTTGCAGAGACTTTTCTCTCTGATTCAAATTTCGTGGGAGCCTGCTTCTCTCTTTCGAAATTAGATTTCTCACACCAAACCGACACGATTGACGAGCTGGCTGCGTCAAGCTTTTCTACTCTCCTAATAGAATCCTCAAATTAAATCAATCCACATCTTTAACCTTCAGATCACCAGCAGCATCTCCCAATCTCCTCTCACAAAATACAATAACTGAATCAAAACGCCATCCACGAAGATTTCCTTTTTCTTTTTTTCTTAAAAAAAACCGCTTCGCTTCTCAACCTCGTCGCAATGCGCGTCTTCCTACAAACCCTCCATTTCGCTGGCTCCCTCACCCTCCTGGTCCACCTGTTTGCAACGCTCATCATGGTCGCCGCCTATCCGCTCGGTAGCAGCAGCTCGAGCGTGAGTCAAGGCACCCCTCTCGCCAGACGATCCTCTCGGCCGCTTCTTGCCAAACGATCAGCTGAAGAATACGAGGAAGATCAGAGTGGCGTATTTGCCAAGGGGGAGGGAACAGATAGGGAGTTCATTTGGTGTAAGATCCCCTTCCATATCTTCATGATGTCTCACTTTAGATTGTATATCGTCATGCATATCTTTTCGCACTGCTTAACCGACTCACGTCTTACGTTTTCTTCCCTTTTTCTCTTTCCCATTTAGCCAAGTTTAGCTACGCTAGGAACTACTTTGGAGCGGGCAACCCAACCAAAGAAATCGAGTCGATGACTCTCGACCTGGGCAATCTTTAGAACGCACGATGTCAGGATAGCACTATCTATAAAGACTACCTCAAGTTCTAGCCACCCATTGGACGCTCTCAGCCGCCTTCAGCTATCGTAGAATCTTTGTCAAATCTTACTGCAGCTGCGGTCATCATCATCATTGGTTCTTTCTCTTTCTCCCTCTTGCAACTCCAACACATTCTCTTATCTTGCATATTCTGTCATATCCTTGTTCTTTTATCTATAATTTCCCCTTATCCTTCCCTGTCGTAAAACTGATTCAGATTGTACTCCTAGTTGACTTTGAAAGTACAAGCTTTTCCCCATTTTTTAACCCCTCACCTTTTTTTGCGATCAATCACATATTGTCTCACTGGAAAAGCTCGGAGAACTTTGAACTTTTATTTTTTATATGCTCATGCATTTGGAATCGCATACATCATATATGCCAGGGTTCTTGCCCCAATTGAAGTCCCCGCCACTCTGTCCGGCAACATAGTAATGCTGCTACGCTGCCGCCTGGGCGAGGTGAGGGTGAGGGCGCCACCAGAGCACGGCATAACACTCAACTTGGGTTCCTGGTTCCGAATATGAACTCGGTTTTTCCAGAGGCCTACTCGGACAAGGTCCACCAGCAAAGCCGAGAGATGAGGGAGTAATATCTCACGGCTTACAAGACAGAATCGATTAAATATCAAACTAAACTTTATTGAGAACAAGAAAAAGCAATTTTCCCAAGCGTCTTGAGAAAGACAATAATAAGTGGAGGATTTCCAGTCGGTCTGGATTGCCTAATCTAGAGGGGCTAAAATATAAATTCCAAACCCTGTTTGGTGGTGGGAACCTGAGTGTAAATCAATCTTCATCACTAAACAAAGTTTGGAATTTACATTTAGAAGTTCCAGATTCAAGAATTTGGGTCATGGGAAGTCCTCCAGTAAATAGATATACATCTATCTGATACTACTAAACTCCAGCAACCAAAAGGGGTGTGGAGTCCCCTTAAATGAATTATCTCACACAAAATGAAAGTCCCTTTTTTTTTGTAACCACTGTCCTCCTGGAAACTATTTCTTATTGGTCACACTAAACAACTGTATAAATCTGGATAAAATGTGTCTTTTGACAGGATGGACGGCTGCACAGTTTGAGGTAAAATTGGCATGTGAAAAAATAAGTTACAGAGAGAATTGAGACACCTGTAGATTGGACCATTGTCCTGAGGCAGGCCAGATAGCATCTCATAAAACCAATTCATAGAGAGGACACATGATGATTTCTCTTCAGATGCACAATTGGTGTCTTATGAGCCAATGTGGAGTTTTCAAGATAGCCATTGGCCACAGCCAAAGTAATACAAAGCCCATGGCAGTCAATACTGGGCTTTAGTTTTATCTGAGCAGCTGGAGTGTCTCACAGTTAGGAAATGATGAGGTCCAAGTAGAGGGATTGTCAACCACAGAGGTTTAGAGACTAGAGTCAGTACCTCTGAATGTAACATGAATGTTACAACCTTGTTACATAATTACAACACAAAATAAAGGAAAAGTATGTTGTGACAGGAAACAATTATAGAGAGGTATAAAGAGTAATAACACACTAATAAAGAGCAAGGATGGAGTACAGATAGAAGGGAGTAGAGCAACTTACCCCCAACCTTTCTCATCCCCAAATGATGAGAACAAATTTTGATACTTAAGAACAGAAGTCCTTTCTGCAGAGAGACTTCTCTTCTTTTCCAGAGAGTTTTCCTGACACAGTATCCAAAACCCATATACACTGCTACTTCATTAATTATAATGAAAGAAACTCACTATATCTCCTATAATACAATACTTTTATTATAACACTATTGATAGTCTTATATTTATTTCCATTGCTACCAGAACACTCACTCAATCCCTAGGTAACCTTCTGGGTTTCCTATCTCTGTTATCTAGTTGTGTCACCTTTTCTATACCATTTCTAGCTCTTAGCTGCTTAAGGATTGCCCTGTTATCTCATCAGGAAGCCAAACAGAAGACTCAGTCAACCTTCCTGAGAAGTTTGAAGAACCTCACCACTGGAGTAAAAAGACAAGTCTACGGTCATAGCACTACTCCAGAATCTTGTAAGTAGCATAGGCCTGACAGGGATTGTGTGTCATTTTGGTATACTTGCTTGGGAGACAAATTACCGGATGTGGGAACCTACATAAGGTCATGTTCATGAGATAAACAGGCCATAGAGTGGGAAAAAGATGCCAAAAGGTAGGCTCTTGAACAAAGAGCTTAACTAGTGGGAGTGTAGTTGAACAACTATCAACAAAGCTTTTTGTGCTACAAACAAGAAATTTGCAGACTTGATGAGGGTTACATTTCATGCGTGTGAAATCTGAAAAGCTCTGAGGGGCAATTTGGGAAACAGTCCAGTGACATATCACAGGCAAAAAAAAATGAGGAGAAAAGACAGCCAGAATAGAAATTGTAAAGGACATAGAGATGTGACAGAAAATCAATAAATTAAGAAACAAAATGAACTGAAAAGGGTTTTGGGAACAGAACATAACATGTCATCTTGTTTCACAAGATGCATGAAGAGCTATTACAAGAAGTCAAATAGTGGGAAAGCTTCTCAGACTGGCGAGTCCAAACTTCTGTTGGAATGGGATCCTACAACCCTTTTGTTGTGGAAAGGAAGTAAGTAATTAAAATAAACTGATAGGAATAATATTCTTCTTCTAGAATAATTCATTGATGGATGAGATGATGAATTATCAGTAAATTAAATGGTCTAAACTGGATGAAGAAGAGTGAATCTAAAAAGATTTTAACCAGAGATGATATTGAAGGGGGAAGATTTTACTTAGTAATGAACTTGCATATGATAACTGCTAATACCACAACTCATGCTAAGGGACTTTTTTATTCAGTGGTATCTAACTGGGTTTAAGTAGGCTAAATTCAAGATGACCAACTTGTGGATCCATAAGTTGGCATAAATGAATAAAGAAAACAAGTTGAAAAATGAGGCCTGCAACATTTGAGAATGACAGAAATGAGGAGAGGAGATCAGAGACAAGTGAAATTCCAACAGAATCTCTATTCCTCCTCCCAAAAATAATCTAAGGAAGGTGACCAATCAGGTCAAATGAATCACTTTCAATTCTTCAGGCCAAGATAAAATCATGATCAAGATTCTTTTATAGGAGAATCCTATGGGATTTTGTATGTGTGGAAAAATCATGGAAATCCATGAATATCAGTTTCATCCAGAAAGGTAATATCACCATAATTGATATTTCCCAATGAGTAAATGCATTTCTCATAAATCCTTAAGTAAATTCTGTACAGGCTGAGAAAAAATGAAATGACACCTTAATCCTAATTTCCCAATTAATAGGATTCATAAGAAATACTATAAACACTTATGTTTAGCTTTCTTTATTTTTGCCTAGTTTTGTCTGGACCTGAAAGCATTTACCAGGTTTTGTCCTATTCTTTTATATTTTCTCAATTTAATTTATTTTTTTATTCTAATTATTATATCAAACCAGTTCACATAACTACTTGTATGAAATAAAATTAAATTTATGAGCAAACTTCATAAAAAACAATTACCATATTTTTTACCCATGACTTAGAATCAGAAGCAAACCCAAATGCCATAAAAAGCAAATAGAAACATGAATCACCCTTTTAAAATCCACCCAATTCACTAAATCAATTCCACACCAACAAACTCAGTTGCTTTTTTCATTTCCTAAATCAATGTAAATTTTTCTTTCACCATTCCATTTCAATTTCACTTGACAGACCATACTGAAAATCAGCTCTAATTTCATTAGCTCCTCAGCCATCATGAGAGTTTTTACTGAAAAACAAACTATCATCTGTGATTTATTTCTTATGATTGTGTGGATGGAGCACAATAAAAGCTTGACAAAATGGTGGACCAGGCCCTCTTTAATATTAATTTACCTTCCAAAGCAGTGATGATATTTCCTGGAAACAAGATAATTCAGATATTTTACAAGAATCTCCTAAGAGAAACTCCATCACAGAATGTAAACTGAAGGTGTAAACCTGTTTCTCACTCCTAGTACATTCAAAAATTTTCTCCACTGGGGAGCCAAATAACCATTGGATTTAAAGATAATCCAAGCAAGTTTTTTGCTTGCCTCCCACAAGAGCTATCAATTCCTTGTAATAGGCTGGATTTCTTGTGAGATTCAGCCCTATCCAACCTCATGTTCCCTCACTATACATCACAATGTCCAGAAATTCAGAAAAGGAATCCATTTTGAATTCACCCTTTCATTCAGTCTTCATATCCAAAAATGAATCCAAAAACACTTGATCCTCTGCGTTAAGTCAACCAGGCACACCAAGTAGGTTTCTTTTATTTCATTTTTCCTTTTTTGGAACTATTCAAAAATGAAAGTCATTCTGAACTCACCAGGATCCCAAGCTCTTGATTAAGATGAAGACAGAGTTGTCCAACAATCATCCAAGAATGCCTAAAAGCAGCCAGCAAATCCAGAAAATAAAAATCAAATGTTGAGAACAAGGCCACTCCTCTCGTCACCTCCAGAAAAAGCACAGACCCCCTCAAAAGCAAAGATGAAGATGAGAAGCCAAAATCTTCCCATGGAAAAAAATATAAGGAGGAAAAGGATGTGCAGCTTTTTTGCTTGTGGCTTGAGATCACCAAGGATCCCCTCAAATATACCAATGTTATGATCCTGTAACCCCCCTCTTGGACTTGCCAGGGGTGTCCCCAACTGGGGATCTTCAGCCTCCACACCTTTGTACATCCCCCATTTAGCAAGCTACATTCTCAACCTTGACCATAAAATATTGCTTACTCTAATAAAAAAACCTTATCCCACCTCTGCTCCCATCCTTGCTGCCTGTCCGTTCCCACAACCCTGCTGCCGCAAGCCACCACCCATTACCTTCCTGGGCCCCACTGCCACTGTCCC
This sequence comes from Puccinia sorghi, assembly GCA_001263375.1. NCBI lineage: Eukaryota > Fungi > Basidiomycota > Pucciniomycetes > Pucciniales > Pucciniaceae > Puccinia > Puccinia sorghi. The sequence continues at coordinate 23,572 of LAVV01008279.1, forward strand.
ACTACCCTTGCTTGCTGGCCCCACCACTCCCTAGCAGCCCAACTCCTACCCCTTGCTTGTTGCGGGCCGCCCCTCCCCCCAGTTGACTGCTGTGGAGCCTTCATAGGCAAGAGGATAGCTGAGGGTCTCAGCAGTAGCTGCGGCTGACAGCATGGTGCACACGGAAAGCTGAGGCAGGAAAAAGTAAACACTGAGCAGATTGTCCTTTGCTTTTGTCAGCGGAAAAAGAATCAAGCTTTTGTTGGCGGCGCAGGAAATGCAGCGGAGGGAAGGCACAGGTGAAGAAGGGGGGGTTGGGTTTTGGGGGCTTGAGCAGGCATCGGAGGAGGATTCGGAGGACAAGGGTTACTTTGGAGGGCAAGCCGGGCTGGCTGAGTAGCCAGGGGGGTCCAGAGTTTGCGCAGCAGGGGGCCTGAGGAGTGAGGCGGACACAGGGGCGGTCAAATCAGGGTGGTGCTGTAGGGAGTGAAAATTGGCGGGGATGCCTGGGTACGGGAAGCGGGGGAGGCAGGGGGGCAGAGTTGTGGGTGGTAAATTTGTATCTATCTATCTATTGAACTAGAAGGGAAGAAAAAAGGAGAAGCAGTACAGGTTTTTCATTCAAGGGAGTCAAGAGTCAAGCTTCAGATCAATCAAGGCAGAACATCCATATTATCCTTCCTGGTTTCAGTGTGCAAAGGGTGGGTGAAGAGATTGCCTGTTGACAGAGTCAGTGAATAATGAAGAATACTCACCAGTTTTCTGCAGTGAAACTAAAGAGTACTCAATAAACATCGGAGAAGAACTCTCAGTATACTGGGTTGGTTTTTCTTTCCACACTGCCCCCTGCTCGGCCACTGGACACCCTTTCTTTCCAAAATTACACTTGCCTTCCCCCTCCATTTCTTGCTGGCTGCCCCCCCCCCCTTGCTTTCCGCCCCTCCGCTCTTTGCCAGCCCCCTTGCTTTCCACCCCTCCGCTCGTTGCCAGCCCCCTTGCTTTCCGCCCCTCGGCTCGTTGCCAGCCCCCTTGCTTGCCACCACAACCATTGAAAATCAGGCCTGGATTGCTATAAAAGATACAATTGTATTGCTAATAAAAAGCCAGAGTTAGAAAAAAGAAGATCAGGAAACAGAAAACAGAAAGAAATAGAATGAAAAGGCAAAACACATACCCTGGATTATTTTATGAATCTAGACAGACAACTCTTTTTAGACAATGGCAATGGAGAAGGATATGTACTGAGATAACAAGGATGATCAGTTGAAAAAAAAGGTGGCAGATAAGAAAGAAGAAAGTGAGAGAAGGGAAATGATTGAGGTTAATTCCTCACCAAGTTGGACTAGAGGACAATTCAACAGAGCTTTAAGAGGAGTTGAATTTTTGAAGGGTTGAAGATGATAAGGCTGAGTTAATTGACGAGCCTTTTGCTGATTGAAAAGCAGGCTGATTTTGAATAAATTATTTTCAGGAAAGAAGTCAATGACTCATGACAGTCTATGACAGAGGGAGTTTTGACTGCAGTGATTAGTTTCAAATTGATGATGATTTGAGTTTTATTCTCTGGTTCTTTTCCACATTCTTTGAAATTAACACAAGAATTAATAAGCTTCCACATGACTGAGTCAACGAGTTTGAAAAGTACACCAAAGAATTTTCAAACATATTTTCTCAGCGCTTCCTCCATCTTTTCAAAGTTCTAGGAAAAGGATCTGAAGCATAATTATTTTGTTTATTGTTTATTGAACCAATAAAAATGAGCCAGCCTTTTTCTCAAGCACTTGCACCAGGACCAATCAATGATCACCAGATTAGAAGTGACATGAGGCTACTGAATTGAATCAATTCAGTAGCCTCATGTCACCTGTCATCAGATTATTATTGATTGGTACTGGTGCTGTGGCTCTGAAATTTTCTTGAATCATGTTGAGTAGTCTGGGTAGATTCCGTGCAAAAAATAGTATCCCTGCTTGTAATGATTTTCATTGATTGTGTCCTTAAATATTATGTCACAAATGCATTCTACATGTAAAATAACCTGGGTAACCCACTACAACCATAGTCATAGGATTGACCTTGCATAGCAAGAAACAACTACTTGAGCAAAATGATTAGATAAGTAGAAATGTCACAACAAAGTAATAAAATTACACTAACTTTAGACACAAAATTTCAACACATAGAATCTATTATTCTTAGAAACTTGTAGTTCATTCAAAAAGAATTACTACATGTTTCCATACATACCAAATGTGCCAAAAATATATTATAAATATAATTACTGTGCTAGTTCAGTACTAGCTAAGGGGAACTGGAAGCGCTTGACCATTTCAATAAAACTGAAAAAAATATTAACAAGCCGTAAAACTCAAATAGTCACATTTTGTGACGAAACACAACATGTGATGCACCATATGACACAATAAGCCACTATTGAGTCAAAATACAGACCAAAATGAATACAAAGGAGTACTAAGATATTCCTCAACCCTTAGAAAGACTCATGAGTTCTTTCCAAAGGCTCAAGAAAAGACTTAAAAGTCTCACCTCCTCTCTCCCTTTGGCCTTTCCTCAGTGCATTTCCATCTTATAGATTATTCAGTACTTGCCACCAGTTATCCCAACCAGTATCCAGCCTTACAATTTTATCCAAGTGGTTTAACCCTTTCTCTTTTTAGGAACAAAAGTCCTTCCAACCCTCCATTTCATCCCCCTGGTTCTTTTGTACAAGGATAAACCCTGAAGGAATTATTATATATACTAATTCCTGCTATTCCTTATCATTTAGTATTCCCTGGGAACTTAAAAACACATGTTATACGGGTCCCAATTTTCCACAAACACCCCTGTTACCCAGGTCTTGGATCCAGAGTTCACCTTAAACACCCCTGATTGCAGGCCTGTGCTTTCCTATTTATGTCCATTTTTTGCTAATTTGTATTACACTAAAAATCCCTAAAAGTCTTAGAAATATTAAAACATCCCAATAAACACAAAATTTTATTATTTTCCATATAATTTTGAATTTTTTAGCCCTTGTAGCTAGAGGAATAGTATTCCTGGAATCAAGATCTTCCTGTAATACAATAAAAGATACATTCAGTAGAGTCCAATTTAAAGGAGTATTCTTGAAAAAAAAATCTTTCCCTTTCCAGGCTTATGGGCAATTATTCTATCCCCAATGAATGCAGTCCAACAATTCAAGCATTCCAGGGAAGCTTTGGTTCAAGTTTATCTTCATTAGACACCTTGAATCATTGGATGTTGGTTGTTGCAATTATTCTCACTTTGTTTGAAATAATCATTGTGAGCTTCAACATAATGAGTGATGTGGAGGAATAGATTGCAGTACATGTGGAATTTTTGATAAAATATGAATGGCCCATAGACCGGAGATTCCAGAATTAGTGGGAATAAAGCTGCTGATAACCCTTTGCAAAGTTACAAGGGAGGTTGGCAGATTTTCCTTTTTTGTAATCCTCCATGTTTAGGTGGTTTTGTTTTGGAATTCTCTTCTTCAATGATATTGTACACCGTGTTGAGAGCTAGAAATAGGAACAACTCCAAAATCCTTAGTGTTCTCCATCATGATATAATTTTTGGCCTTGTTTTTGGACATATTGATGCTCTTAGGATGGCATATGTGATTGGGGGTGAGACAGATTGGGTGAGGTTGGTTGACAAGTTTTTGAATCCATTTTTACCCAATAAAAGATTGGCATTTATGGTTTTAAAGCTTGAAACACTTCCCCATCATACCCTTGTTTCTGGATTAAAGTTATGACTGTCCAATCAACAAACATTACAAAGCCTACAAACCCCTCTAACTGAGTGACCTCCAATAATTGACCTTTCTGAGTTGCATCTGGTCAAAAGCAATAGAAGCATCCAATTGATATTATTTGTTTGATGGAACGGTAAGAAAAATTGATCACTTTATATATAATGTTTTGTTTACTTAATATATTTATGATATACAGGCCAGTATTATTTGGCCAACTCAGCTTCAAAACTCACCAACACCCTCATTCCAGCTTACAAGAGCCCTACAGCCAACATACCAATAAATAGCAAGACTCCCATTTGGGAGTCAGATCCTGCGCCAGAAGAAAAAAAAAAAAACCCTGGGAGTAGGAAAGAAAATTCCAACCAACACCGCATCCCGGGAGTCGCGCAATGAAAAATTAAGTTTGTGTGGGGACTTGCATTGACTCCCGTTCATTTTTTTATTTTATTTTATTTTATTTTCAACCTACCTCTAAAACTCACCCCATCACCACAGAAAGCCAACAAAACCAGCGAAAAAAATAATCAAAAACCCCACTAAACCACCCAAAAGCGCCAACAGGACCCCCAAAAACCCCTCCAGAGCCTCTTAAACACCCAACCCTCCCCAAAAAAC
>LAVV01008279.1:28621-42259 GCA_001263375.1 Puccinia sorghi
AAGCCAAAATTGACCCAATGATCCTCAAACTCACTCAAGACTTCATCAAAAATCTCCCAAAAAACTCAGAAAAATAAATTGATACTGCTAGTGAAGACCCCAGCCACCCTAGCCACTGTGAGAGCCCCAACATGAGATCCCCAAGCCAGCAAGACCTTTCTGATAAAAATAATGAGCCCCATCAAGACACCAATCAATCAGAAAATCAACAACTTCAGTTAGTCCACCATGAAAAAACCAGTCAAGAATGTCTAGAAATCCTTGAGAATCAGGCAGAAAATGATAATGAAGAAACCTCTCAGCAACCTCAAGAAACCTCTGAAAATCTTTCCAAAGAGCCTCAAGGAATTCCATCCCTCCCAATGGTATTTTTTTGGACCCTGAGGATCTCAAAACTTCAATCTAAGATTTCGCTTGGGAGCATGGCTATGCAATTTTCCTGAAAATTTATGTTTCTGTAAAAAGTATGATATTCAAGTGTGACAGGTAAGCTCCTCCTTTCTCAGAGTTTCTATTTTTATTTTGCTTTTCTTTTAATAAAATCAATGCTAATCATGTTTCCTCTCCCTTTTTTGGTCTTCTGCATCTAGGGGTGGAAATCCCACCAAAAAATTGCTGTAAGGGAGACACTTGCTACCCAAATCTTACCCGCTTGATCAACTTTCTTTTCTCTGTATTTGCCTATTTTCAAAAGAAAGCAAACCACTGGAAATCCTCTGTCTCAAATCCCAATCACAATCACCAACACTCTCCAGAACCCAATTCCCACACTGTCAACAGAAGACTCACTTATGACATCTATGAATAAATGAAGAAGCTTGGTTATGATGGACTGATACCTTTGCTATTCTAGAAGCAATCAAGAAGACTGACCCAAAAGAGACAATTCTTGCCACCATCTCCACCATCTACACTGCAAGAAAGAAAGCTCAACAGCAAATGCAACCAAAACCCTTGCTATCTCTGATTTTAAACTGCGACAAAGATCAACAAAGATGGAGAACTTCAAGGTTTATTTTTCTGTCATGCTTCCATAAACCTCCATGAGTCCTATCACTATGTCCTGCTCCTTGACTGCACTCTGCAAAGACAAAAAGTTCAAGATGCCTCTCCTCCACATTGCTGGGGTCACGGGTGCCAACAAGCCATTCAGTCTAGATCTCTCTTTCCCCACTCATGAAACCAAAGAATAATACCATTGGGTGATCAAATCACTTCTTACTATATTCTCTTCCAACCCTCCTGATGTCCTCATCACAGATTGCAAACAAGCCCTCATCAATTCTCTCACCTCATCCTTGCCCAACTCAACACATCTTCTCTGCACCTTGAACATACAGAAAAACATCCTCACCAACCGTGCCAAATTGTTAAAGGACAAGAACAAAGAAGTGGAGATGATTCATAAATGGAACAAATTGATTCAACAGCCAAACCAATCCATTTTTTTTTGTGACTTCAAGTTTTTTGCTTCAAAATATGGCCCAAAATTTCAAGATCACATGCACTCAACTTGGGCTACCAATGGCTGAAAAATATTTGAATGCTTGGACAAAATCAATCCCTCACTTTGAGCACCGCACCACTTCTTGAATGGAATCAGCTCACTCCTTCATCAAAGCTTGTTTGCTTGGCCCTTACCACTCTTCCACTGCAATCATCAAGATAATCACCAATGCCCTTGAAGCTCAATCACACAAAATCTCTGCACAGTACCACCAGCATAAAATTGATTCTGTCAAATATATTGGTAAGATCTTCCACAATTGCCATGGCCAAATCACTCACTTTGCTCTTTGAAGGTCCCAAAACAACCTTGTCTGGGCCTCCCAACTCAATAGATCAGAGACTTGTAACAGTTTCCATTGTGTACGGACAGGGATTCCATGTAAACATTGTCTTGCAGAATTAATTCAGCGTGGGGAGAAGGTTCAGCCTGCAGAATTCCACAACCAGTGGCATATAAAGGTAAGTCTAATCCTTTTTTGAATTTTTATTATTATTATTTTTCCCTATTTTTAGGCCCTGGAGGCTGGGAGTTGGAACTACAATTTTGGCACCAGAAAGTTTATTTTGGGAGTTGATGGGAGTTGGTGCTTGAATTCCTGTGGTGGAAAAATTAATTTGGTTGTCTAGGAGTTGGTGCTCTAATTCTTGAGGCGGAAAATCTTTTTTGGGAGTTGGAGAACCAAAATTGCAGCCTCTGCATGTTTTTTTTGCCAAACCAATCACCGCTTCTCATTTTCCCGTAAAATCGTTTTCAACTGCCAATTTTTTTTTATCTTTCTTAATAATTATGTACAGCACCAGGATCTCCACCAATTCAAAATCAATCTGGATGCCAACACAGAAGAAAATATTTAGAAGATAAAGGACAGGCTGTTCAAACAAGCCATTCATCTTTTGGCCATCACACGCCTCCTTGAAGGATCTGGAACTGTGATTGACCTCAAGCTTCCCAAAGGGGAAATCAAAGGATGTGGAAGACCCCCTCAAACAAACCCAAAACTACTAAGAAGGTCCCATTCTGAAATCCAAATCACAAGTGCCAGTCCCCTCATCCAAGATGTAACCAGGACTGGCACCCCACTAATTGAATGGAATGTTTACCTTCTCCATTCAGCCTCATTACCCTAATTTACCAAAGATTCTGAGTATCATGTCTCTGATTTGGCCTCCTTTAAGTATTGGATTAATATGGTGGCTGATTTGGGAAAGGATATAGTGCACACCACATTACAGCTCAAGATGGAGAGTCCTGGGGTACTCAGCTACAGCTTCTGCTGAAGCATGAAACCACCTCTGGAATGTCAAGGCCATTCAAACAGTGTATTTGTCCAGCCGTAGAATACAAGGCAACTCTAACAAAGCTGCTGTTGAGGTCTTGCCAGGTGTATTCAACAATTCCATCAATCTGTACATGGAGAAGCTTTAAAAAGCCCACCTCCCCAACAATAATTATGATAACAACCTGCCTGTCTTCATCAACCCTTGTAACCCAAATCACAACATCCTCTTTACTATAGGAGCTAAACAATCTTGGGCTCCTTCACTGGTGAGATTCTTTTTTTTCTTTCGTTTAATACACCAATCTTTTTATAATCCGTAGAACTCCAGGACCCCAGGAGGCTTAATCAATTCCCACACTGTTGGGGAAAGAAGAACTGCTCAGCTGTGGAATGAAAGTGCTCCTTCAGTAGATATGAGACTCTCTGGATTCAAGTATTGTCTTTCTTGAAAAGCTTGGTGAATTTTCATTTTTATTTTTTATATGCTTATTTATTTAGAATTGCATACATCATGTATGCCAGGTTTTCTGCCCCAAGTATCTCACGGGTTTAAGTCACCCGCCACCCTGTCCGGCAACATAGCAGTGCCATTACGCTGCCGCCTGGGTGGGGTGAGGGTCAGGGCGCCTCCAGATGCGCGGCAGTGCCCCCTACTTGGGTTCCTGGTTCCAAATATGAACTCGGTTTCTCCAGGGGCCTACTCGGACAAGGTCTACCAGCAAAGCCGAGAGGTGAGGGAGCAATGTCTCACGCTTTACAAGACAAACCCAATTAAATATCAAACTCAACTTTATTGAGGACAAGAAAAAGTGATTTTCCCAAGCTTTTCAAGAAAGACAATAAGTACACCTTCAACTCTGTTAAAAAAAAAACACTCCCTTTCACCGCCACTTGCTAATGTGCAACCCAGAGCCCATCCAATGGTTTAAAGGATTACCTTTGAGATGGAGTAGCGGAGTGAATTGCAAATCGAGTTCTGAGATTGTCCTTCAAGCGACAATCATACCACAGAGATTTTGATTGCAGGTGCCTACGATTTTGGTCAGATTCTAGGTTGTTCTTGATGAGTATGTTGTGCCGGGATTTGAGTGGAGTTGGTGTGGGGTTGCAAGGACAAAATGAGAGCAATGAAGGCGGCCTGTATCTGCAGTGCCGTGGCTGAGGAGGGCTGGCAGAAAGTCATGGCACAGAAACTCTCTTTGGCCACTCCTAAACCCATAACTCTGCAGGTCAAAAAATAACAAAAATTAATTGTCCAAGGTTCATGGGAAATACAATAAAAGACAAACGAGCTGCGAACCCAGGCTAATACAGATAAAGTGAAACATTAAACAATGAGCGGAGATGAGCGATAATTGTATGCAAGCAACCACAAGTCAAGACATGATGTGTGCATAAAAATGGCCCAGCTACATGAACTAGGCTAAACACTTCTTTTTTTTTAATATCAAACATCCTTGACGAACCAACCAACTAAATTTATGTAAATTAAATGAACCTAAAATTCTTTGTACAAAAAAAAAAAAGCAAGACAGTCAGTCAAAGAAAAAAGCACAACGTATATAACAGTAGGATAGCGAGGTCTATAAAAATAAACCAAAATTCTATAATGCACGTCAAGCAGAAAAGGGAGAGAGAAAATAGCAATACATCAGGGAGAGAAGAGGTTGTGTGTAAACATGGAGGGGTGGGGGTTCAGACATTTAAAGCTTAGGGAAGGAAGACAAGGGAGAAGATTTCCAGTCAGGAACGGGCTTAGCACCGGGGCCGATTTGGAGGCGATTTTTGAGGGAGTTGATGTCATGGAAGAGCATGGGGAAGTTCGCGAGTTGCACGTCCTGGCGAGTTTTGTTGACCTGGGTGTCATGGAGCTTGAGAGAGGTATGGAGGGAAAGAAGGAGGTTATCGATAAGCGAGTCGAGTTGAGGGGTGGTACCGCTTTTCTTAGCGCCAAGATAGGCTTCCAGGGCGGCCTTGTCGGGCTTGGATTGCAGGAATGTCATGTCCGCCGGACTCGGCTGGAAACCTTCCACCCCCCCCGTCGAATCCCCCCCAACTGCTGCTGTTGGCGTCAGCTCCCGTATCACCTCGCTCGGCACTGGCACATGCAGCGACACTATGTGCGTCGAACACTTCGCTCGCTGCTCGCTCGACGGCGAGATCCGTGCCCGATAGAACTCCTCCATCGACGCCTTGCTCAGCCCCTTGATCATCTCCGCATCCGCAAATCGTTGCTCAAAGGCATAGTAGCCCGCTTTGATGTGCATCCAATAATGTGACGTCCTAGAGAAACATAGAAGATACATCTCAATCAGAATCTTGTAGACAAGAATATAATATGTGTGTTGACGGAAAATGGTGTAATACGCACTCATCCGACATGTTTTTAAAATCTTCAACGGCCTTGTTTACCAGACTAGTCTTCATTTCCTCGAACTCCTGCTCACTCATGGGGACCAGTTTCTCGTGGAGGAACCAATGCAGGAAGTCCTCGATGCGACTCTCGACGTAGGCGGGATCACGTTCGGACTGGACAATGATCTTGAGGGCGCACTGGCCGGGGGACATGGCGGTATAGGAGCGGACGATGTAGCCGAGCTGCTCCTTAGTCCGAAGTCTGTTGAAGCACGACTCCTGGAGCATCTGGTTCAGCAGCATCAGTCGCGTCCGCACCCCATCATCTGCCATGTCTCCGACCGCGAGATAGTAATCTACCGCACTGTTCACGTTCGACGGGTCCGCCAACGGCCGCTCGTACACCAGGTTGGACCCCGGAGATATCAACCTGGGACGGACAGGCTTCAGCTCATCGCTCGCTACTGGTGCCAGCCCAAAGATTTGCTGGGGCAATGCCGAGATCTTCTTGGCCTCCAAGGCTGTCATATTCCCATGCACCAGACTCTCCACAAATCCGCGACTCAAGAGCTCCGGAATGAATGTTTCAATATCTTGTGGCTTGAGATCGGCCAAAAGTCCCAGTTTCTCCTCATAGCTGTAATGGACCTCGCTGACGATGGAGCCCATCCAATAGGCCGCGTGAGAGTATGGACTTTCCAGCACAAAATTCTTCCAAGAACGTTCTGATTCATCCTTCAAAATTTGAAAGCGTTGGGGGTCGACTTTTAGCTGTGCTAGTTCCTTTAAAATGGTGTCCATCAGTAGGTGTAGCTTTTCATTGTACCCTTCCACGTTAAACACTAGTCCATCCCAGGAGCTTCCAACCACATAGCCCAAGCCAGCTAATTCGGCTTCATAAAGGCGTTCATTCATAGAGTCCTTCAATAGTCTCGAAATAAAGTACGTCTTGAGAGAATTCAGACAGGTAGAGGTGGTGATGGGACTGAGACATTTTTTTTTTTTTTGGTTTTCAGTTGATTCTTATTCTCCAAAAGAAGTCTAGTCTAATGAAAAAAGGCTTACTTTCGTAGCATCAATATGACGCTGGCTCTGGGTAACCACCACCGATCATCTTTCTTATGCCAAACTCGACCGAACTGATCATCGCTAAGACAAGTGGGTCTTCGGGTAGGCTGATGAGGGGAATCCAGTTTATCGACATGAAAGTTAGTCGAGAGGAATGAGTTGGGTGGAGGAAGGGCCAAGGCGTCGATTGGTAGGCTAGGTTTCAAGAATGATTCGGGAAAAGGTTGGATGGTATACTCTGTTCCGTACCACTGTTCCTTGCGGTCATAATCAACATCAGGCAAGGGAGTTTGAGTGCCGAGCAAGATGCGACAGTTGTCCGGTCTTAGCAAGTTAAAGTGATCTTTGATGAGCTGAGAGTCAAAGGTATCGGCTAGATAAACACTTGAGATGACTTTTTCTTTAGGACAGGGTCGACGGAGCCAGGTGGCCAAGGAGGTGACATATTGAGAGGGTGGTGAGGGTGATTTGAATCGAAAGCGGATCTCCGATAAGAGTGCATCCTCTTTGAATGCCCATTCTTGTGGGGGAGTGGACTTGAGTAGGTCTAGATAGGCAAATATGATTTGGACGACCTGTTTGTAGTTTCCTGTGCAAGGAGACAATTTAAAAAAAATAAAAAATAAAAAATAAAATAAATGAATCTATGTATATTGACTTGAAAGTAGTGACGAAATAATTCACCTAATCCATCGGCTGTGAGGTCGAGTGTAATTTTGAATAGCTCAAAGCCGGTGGCGCCACCACTGGCACCAGCAGATAGGGAATTGACCCATCCCTTCTTTTTGAGATAGCTCATGATCGAACCGGGACCTTCATGACCAATGTGATAACTGATGAAGCCGAGTGGTTGAGTATCGTAGTAGGGGGCTTGATCGGGCATTGGGAATGTGATCTCGAGATAGTTGGTATCCTTGACCATTCTGGTTAGGATCAATTTGGACAACTCTTTCTCGGTATAAGGTGAGCCATCGAAACGATCGGGAATGATGTTTCGGTTGGGGACGGAACTGAATTGTTCGACAACGAGTTGAGTGAGATGATCTAAGGATTCCTTGCCGAGTACTGCGAGATTCATGACGTTTGAGGAGTAATGTTGTGAGTAAAACTTGAGTAATTCTTGTCTAATATCCAAGCCTAAAGATTTAGGGGTTTCTACTAAAGTTTTCAGGTTACCGGTACCGAATTTCCAGAAGGAGTGAGTTGGGGATGAGGTAGCTTTATCCAGTTGAAAGATTCTCCAAGCGTCATTTTGTAAATTTTTACTATTCTCAGAGTCTACGGCCATAATTTCACGTTGGGTGCAAGATTGGGTGAAGATGGGTGAGATGAAGAATTGAGAGAAACGATCGAGTGCGCCATGGAGTGCGGAGGGATGTACGTCAAAGTAGTAGACCGTGTGATCCATGCCAGTGAAAGCGTTAGAGTGTCCCGAGTTTTTGGAGAGGTATTCAGAGTAAGCGTTCTCTGAGGGATATTTCTCGTTACCCATGAAGAGCAGATGTTCGCAGAAGTGAGCTAGACCCTGTAAGTTTTTGGGGTCGCTGAGATGGCCGACGTTGACGTCCATTGCGGCGGCAGCCTTGTCAGTTTTAGGGTCATGGATTAGGATGGCCTGTAGGTTATTTTTGAGTCTGATGATACGGTAGGAACGGGTATCTGAGGCTGAGGTGATGATGGGATGATTGAATAGTGAGTAGGCGGGTCGATTTTGTTGGGCAGGTATTTCGATGAATTTATCTTGATGATCAAGTGAGCTTTGTGACATTTTGGGAGATGAGATTAAGTTTTGGGTATTGAGTGGTCTGAAGATGAGACTGGGAGATGGTCTGATGGAAGTTGGGCAGAGGATTCTTGTTCTTCTTGGGATTGCTCGTATTGTGCGAAGGATGATTGTAGTCTGCATTCGGCTTTTTCTTTTCGTTTCTCGTTTTGGAAAGGGAAAGAAAAGAAAAAAAAAAAGGCTCAGAATGGAAAAGGAAAATGGTCATCAGCAGGGGGGAAGGGGGCTACTGCGCCGCCAGGAAGAGGGGGTCACTGCGTAATCTCACCAGCCGAGCCCTAACCGCGCAAGACTAATATTTAATGCGGCCGACTGTGGCTCAACCCAAGCATGTCCTGCTCCTAAGAGTCCATCCACCTTTTCCCCTCGCATCAATCACTTGGAAGAACGGGTTTGGATTATTGTCAGATGAGAAACCCGATCCTCTTCAAGGCGTGGGTGGGGGGGTGACAGCAGGATAGAACGACTTCCATCCTATCTGCCGTCCTGAGATATATTTTTATATTGTCAAAGAGGGTCTCGGTTCGTTTGTGTTGGAAACAAACTTGTTTTACTTTTCGCAATCAAAACATGTACGCTCAATAGTATCTACCAGACTGCCTTCTCGAAGCCCATCCATTTATCCCTAGTCGCCTTCAACTTCAACTGATGCTGAATAGTTGATCATTCAAGTCAGAAGATGTACAAGTTGAGGCAACAGGTAAATAAATCTAAGAAAGGACTCAACTCGGCAGAGACCCAATTTAGCAATGACACCTCTTCCCTTACCTGAGACGATACATCGCTCGTGAATCTTGGTAGGATGAGAGTCGGAGGGAAGGTTGTTTAATGAAAGTTGAGCCTGAGCTCTGACCTGTTGAAATAAGTTTTATTTTAGCAGTGGGTTTGGTTGGTTGTGACATGTAGTTTTGAGTTCTTACTTTCATGGGGAGTCCTTCGTTGCGTGCAAGGTAAAGGTAAGCTCTTCTAAGTAGCTCGGTGCTGGCGAATGAATCCCTTCTGGCCATGTCCCGCAAGGTTCTGATGTTGATTGGTGATCGCATTTTCGACTCTTGCAAGTTATGGTTGTGGTTGTGAACAGAAAGTTTCCCTGTCAGAGGAAAAAAGAAAAAAAAAAAAAGAAAAAAAGAAAAAACTTGAAACAACAGAAACACCCTTTATAACTCTGCAATAACACCAAAATCTCACTCATCCCCACACCTTCTGCAAGTCCATCAACACCTCTCCCCAAAGAAACACTTACCGTCTGTACAAAAACTAGCTGATCTCTCTCCCCATCCTGAGAGTTCAGCAGTCTGGCTCCTCCTCCTCAAAGCTTAGCAAACATCTGGTCTTGCCACTTTGAGTCTTTGAGTCTGGCCATCTTTTGTATGAGATAGTGTCCAAACCAACTCAGGAGACAGACCAGCATGTAAATAAATCGATACAACATGAAGGCTTCCGAATTAGATAAACCTGTAGGGGAACCGAAAAAGAGGTCGATCGATCACACCAGGCAATCATTTCCACGGCTAAAAAAGCCCCTCCCAATCAGAGGACTGGCACCAAGCGCCAGTCACTCGCCCGACCTCCGAAGGAAGGGAGGGAGGGATCACTTTACGATCAACCCCAAAGTAGTATCCTCGGAGCCCGGGGAGTTACGGTCTGCATCTGGCTGCCGAGGAGCAATCTTCTTCGACGCTAAGGAAAGGTATAATGATACAGTCCCCCATCAGCAACTTCTTGAGAGACCCGCTTCCAGTTTGAATACTCTCCAATTACGTCTTCAATAGCTACTTCATCACTCGATGATATTATTATTTCATCACCCGATCAAATTATTGAATACTATATGACGTACTGATCCTCGACTTCCATCTCGGTACCCGGCCGTGGAGTCATTTGCGAAAAAATGGCTCAAGTCGTTGGTCTCCAAAGACAACCGACTTGGCATTCTAGGATCGGAGTACACAAGCAGGAAGCTGGTTCCGTCCGTCTGGCATCCGAACATTCTTTGTGTACATAAGTACGTCGTTCAAACCATATGACCTTCTCTTCATCCCCCCTCTTCATGCTGAATAGTAATCAAATCGCGTGGTAGTCAGCTTATTTTAGTCAACACCATCACAAAAAATGCTTCACCATCTTAGGTTAATCGTATCTGTCAGCTCCATTGGTACCTTAGTGCTAGCACAGACCATCACCTTCAACTTGCCCTTACCCCGCAACAGTGCGCTCAGGATACCCGCAAACGAGAAGTTGAAATTCCTGACAGTGGGAACTGGTGTCCAACTCTACAAATGCAACTCGTCAGCTTTAGTCTGGACAAATTTCGCCGCAGGTGAGTGGACGTCCACGCCAATTCGCCAATTACTGCCCCCGGGAACTTACTGACGCTTGCAACAAAAAAAAATGGTTCAGAGGCGACCTTACTCGATGCGTCACAAGACAAAGACCCAGAGAGTCTTCCGGAGAGGCTGATGAAGGGCGGGAGTAACACAGCGACTCGACCGATGGGACGACATTTCTTCACCAAGGATGCCAAGCCCGTGCCGGTGTTTGAGATCAATGGGCAGCAGATCATGGAGGCCAAAGTCGCGAGCACCAAGTCACCCGGCAAACCAGAACGTAACATCAATTGGTTGCAGCTCAGAACTATCTCCGGCTCCTTCGCTAAATCCGTCTTCCGGACCGCCACTCGCGGCGGTCAGCTCTCCGGTAAATGCACCTCCGCTGATGTCAAGCAACCCCCTAAGCAGGTCAAGTACGCCGCACTCGTGAGTTTCCTTCATTAATCCTTTTTATTTATTTCCTGCATCCCCGTCCTCATCAGCAGAAATCTAATCTGTTTTTTATTTTCTCCAAATCGCAAGTACTCGTTCTTTGCATGACACTTTCTGGTAAACGGATACAACACACACACATGCAATCTTCCAAAAAAAACAAAAAAAGATTTTTGTTATTTAATAATAGGAAACATCTTAAATTTGCTATGTAGTCTGGTTCAGCCCCTCGATGAGGTGCTCTCTAACTGCAGCTCAGTGTTCTTACCTTTTTTTATTTTTTTCTCGCTCAGATTTCAGCAGATAAGAAACAGGTCAAGAGCGAAGCTCATTTGATTTTACCCGTTGTAATTTTACTGGAGACACTTCAGCCCCTCTGATTGAGTACTCAACTGCTTTCAGCTTTGTCTGAACTCTGGCCATGGCCAGCTTTTCCCCCTTTTATTCTGTCAAGAATTCAAAATTAAGCATCCCCAAACAAATGCATATGGCCTTGTCAAGGCCAAGGCTTGTGATAATAAATGTGTTGCTTATTGATTTCATAACATCACAACTATTATATTGGGCCTCAGATAATTATACCCAGTTTTTTGGAAATCAGATACACCAAATAGTTAAATTGGCTTGTAGTCTACTGTGTTTTGAAGAATGAGACAAACAAAAGATCTCAAATTTGAATCCTCCAGGTAGCCAAATTTCTTCAATAATGAAGAGGAAAAACCAATTTGGCCACTGGCATCAAGAGAACCAAAAATTTTGAAATGAAAAATCAGAAGATGATAGATACAGATGTTTCATCTAAAAAAAATCAGGACTGAATCTGAAGATGGAAGACTGTTTCCCATGCCCCTTTCAACATCATTAATTGTTATTTCCAGAATCCTTGGTTAGCAACAAACATGATCATTTCCTTAAGACCAGAAGCCCCCACATTTCACTACTTGCTGATAGTGATAGGCATATCTTTTGGCAGCTCTCTCCAAGGTTGAATAGTAGCACCTGAATAAAGTATACACCCGGGGATGCGCGAGACGATGGCAGGGGAAATCGGGTGGGGACACTTCACACTAGAAGCGATCCCCGAATGACGTATCCCTCCCTTGCACAGCGAGGATAGTTGACATTCAACCCCAACCGAGTAATCAACAACACGCCAGCCAGCTCAAAGAAAGACTCAGCGAACCACCATCAAGAATAGCACCAGTCGTCATGTCCCCTTTGATCTTTAGCTTCCCCCAGGTATGCGATATTTCCTCTTGTCACGAGACCACCCCGCTTGGCTGCTGTAGACTGTTGACCCACCCCGAAATGAATGTGTTTTTTTAGGACTACGGATACGTCACCCTGGCAGCGGCCTCCACTGGATTTTTAGGTCGGCCAATCATCGCAGTGTTCGTTGGTGGAAATTTTAGTTGATCTGGATTCTTGCCCTTCAATGCTTATCAGGTTTATTCCAAACCTTGGCCGTCGGTAAGGCGCGCAAAGCAGCCAAGGTCCCATATCCCATAGCCTATGTCCCTCACGAGGAAGCGATTGCCGACCCTGCCAAAATGAAATTCAACTGTGCCCAACGGTATGTCTTTGGAGGCAACTTCATCTACCCGATTCATGTTGAGTCGTCATTAACATGGGACTGATTTTCGTTATTTTGCCATGTTCGATCGTGTCTTGGTCATCAAATAGTTCGCATGCCAACACCTTAGAATCGCTGCCGTTTTTCCTGTTCAGGTTCGCGAATTTCCATAGCTGTATCCCTGTTCATGTTTTGATGGTTCATTAGTGCATTTCCAGTTTGCTCTTCACTGGCCTAAGACATCCGCGGTTTTCGGCTAGCTGCGGTACACTATGGGTCATCGGTGAGTAGTCTTTGTGGACAGCGCATAATGCCATCCACAAGTCCGCTTTTTCTCTCAACCATATCACTGCTTTGTATTGCTCTAGGTCGGCTCCTTTACACCATGGGCTACAATACTGGGGACCCTTCCAAACGTGCCTGGGGCGCATTCCACAATTTTGGAAGTCTAGGTGTGTTCTTGCTGAGCCTGGGTTGTCTGCAGCCGATTGACCTTTTCATTCTAAAAAAAAACTCTTCGCAGGTCTCTTGCTCGGCTCTACTTGGGTTTCCCTACAAATGGTGATGGAAACGTTCTGACTTCTGCACCTTGAATGATGCTCTGAACATGTCATAACTACCAAAAAGTAGATCGTCTCAAAAACTTGGCCGACAGTTTATTACCCCAGATTGCAAAAGAAAGGATCATTTTACGTTGGTTACTCACCTTTCTCCATTTGTTGAGAATGGAATTTGTCACCGCTCCACTTGGTTACTGAGTCCCAAGGCCAGGCAGCTGATTCCCACAGAAGATTATAACCCTCACAAGACGATCACGCGAATAAGATCCCCAAAGTTTACAACAATAAATGCTACTCAAGCCTCTGAAATTACTTTGATCATGTAGCTGCTTATTCCAATTTGCATCATTATGGATTGGTCAATGGGTCAAATTGATAGTAGGGCCTTGTAGCATTGCACACACAACACTGGTGATTTTTTATTTCCCTGGGAAAAATAATTTTGGCTGGAATCATGTACCAGAGAGTGCACTGTTTCTCACATGGTAAAATTAATTTCAGGTGACTTCCCACAGTTTTTGGAAACAGGTCTGACCCTGATTTTGAAAACAGTTTTTGTTGAAATTTCAACTCTACCCTTCATCATTCTTGTCCCTTCTTTTTATTATTTCTTGATTTCACTGATATGATAGTAATATAAAAGAAGTCTGTTGTGTGCTTTCAGTTATCTCAGTCTTGTAGTCATGAACCCTCAACATGAATCTGATCCACCAACGTATCTCAGTAAATTGTTTCTTGTCTTTTGATT
>LAVV01008280.1:16301-42696 GCA_001263375.1 Puccinia sorghi
GTGTTGGTTTGTGGAGTAGTTATTTACAGCTTGTGTGTGGTGTTTTGCCTCCAATGCTGTCAGGAAGTCTCACATGGATGTGTTAGCAAATATGTATCAAGCAGTGCCCATTTTGACACTTCAACAGAATTTAGGATCTCTTCTAAAACTTCAGAGGCAAAAATAGGTGTGACAGATGCTTCAATCAGGATTGTAACTGGGGTCCCACAGGAAATGATGTCATGGGGAGGGAATTGAACCCAGGGGATGAGTTGTTTTTATAAAAAATCAAGACTTATTTAATTCTTAGATAAAGGCTAATAGTAGAAGTATAAGGGTAATATTTCCAGTTGAGAATAGGTGGTTGTGTAATTTTTTGACCAGTGCCTGATATGTGGAGCAATCATATTATGAGAGGGGGTTTGACATGCGACCCACCCACTTTGGATTGGCAACCCACCGGATGTTGCCGCTCTGGTCTGTGTGGGTAGCAGAATTAAATATTGTGTCAGAATGATGGGTTGCAGATCAAATACCTGTATTAAAACCCCGGGGGTCACACATCACAATTGAGTTTTCTCCCCCCCCCCCCCCCCAACTACACCACCCCACCACCACAACCAAATAACTACTCCGTACAACTCTCAAACTGACCAAAACCATACCAAATCCTCCAGAGCCCCCCAAATTCCCCATCAAACCCACCCAAAGATCGAATCAATGAACCCCAAATCCACCCAAGCCTTCCCAGACCCCCAAGCTCAACCAGATTCAACTAGCAAGTATCAACAAAAACTCCAAGAAATCAATCAACAACTCAGTGACACCTACAGCAGCCCCAGAAACTCTGAAGATG
This sequence comes from Puccinia sorghi, assembly GCA_001263375.1. NCBI lineage: Eukaryota > Fungi > Basidiomycota > Pucciniomycetes > Pucciniales > Pucciniaceae > Puccinia > Puccinia sorghi. The sequence continues at coordinate 17,137 of LAVV01008280.1, forward strand.
GAGATGATGAAGAAGAAGAAAAAGTTGAAGAATGAATTGAACAGATTGAAAAATCTGAACCTCAAGATCAAGGTGAAGATGACAGAAACAGTGGCTTGATCTTATGTTTGCCAGGAACTCCGAGGGCTTCTCCAAAGACACAATGCTTTCTTCAATCAAGGAATTTGCTTGGGAAAATGGCTATGTGATTGTTGTTTGCTGTTCAGAAAAGGAGAAGAGAAAATTTTTCAAATTTGAAAGGTTGTTTTTATCTTTTTTTATTCTCAATTTCTTTGCTCATTTCAAATATCAAGTGACTAATTCCTATCTTTTTATTTTTCTGTTGGTCTTTTTTATGTGATTTTATTTCAACGGGTGGAAAGAAGGAAGACAACAAACAAAAGGGAAACCACATGATCAATCGAATTTCTCTAGACTCATTCGTTGCCATTTTTCTAAACACACCACTTTTCACAAAGAAACTGAGGAGTGGTACTTTAGGACTGCCTATCCCAACTACAAACATCCCGCTTCTGAATACCCTCAAGCCCATGTTGAAAACTGCTGTCTCACCCCAGCTCAGTACACCAAAGTGAAAAATCTGACTCAAGCAGGTCTGAAACCAGCCAAAATCCTTTGATTCATGCAAACAACAAAAGAACCAACTGAAAATCTTCTAGCAACAAATAACACAATCTATGCAGGCAAGTGAAGAGTCAAAACTGAATCACTTTGAAGCCTCAGTCCAATGGTCCAACTCAAACAAAATCTCTCTTACTCAGATTATACCACTCAAGTCAAAACTGATTCAGATGGAATTCTCAAAGCTTTATTCTTCTGCCACAACTCCTCACTCAAATTACTCCAAGCCTATCACATGATACTTTTTCTTGATAGCACCTACAAAACAAACCAGCACAAGATGCCTCTCCTCCACATTGCTGGTGTAAGTGGTAACAATCATTCTTTTAGTGTGGCTTTCTGTTTTCTGGTGGAATAAAATGTTGGCTTCTACACTTGGGTTCTCAAGTGTTTTCACTTGGTTATATCAGTTCACAATATCACCCCTCCGGAAGTCTTGATCACAGATTGCGGACTAGCTTTGATGCAATCAACCAATTCTTCCCCAATTCAACTCACATGATTTGCACCTGGCACATTGAAAAGAAAATTCTGAAAAATTTCACTCAATTAATCAAGGATCAAGATCTAGTTCAGAATATTCTCAGCCACTGGTCCAACTTAATCATGATTTCAAATCCTAGTGAATTTTTTTCAGCTGTTTCAACGTTTTCAGCCATTCATCCTAGATTCATTGCTTATATGGAGAAGACCAGGATCCCCCTGGTGCTTTGGTTCGTAAATGCTTGGAAAAACAAAATCCCCTATTTTGACCCTTGAACAACATTCTTCCCATCAACAACCCTCCCAAACAACAATTCACCAATCTTCATAGATCGGAAAGAGAGCTGTTATTTCATGGTCTTAAAGTATGAGAATTTATTCCCTGAAGCTCAATTGGCAAATAACTGTGAAAGGATTGCTACCCAGAGGCAATGCAGTGGAAAAATAGGTACTTGAGGTGTTTTGAGTTGACTCAGAGGCTTAAATTGGAGACTGGTTTTGATAAATGTACATTTTAGTTGGAATTTTTATCTTTTTTACCTGCCATTTTTCTTGATATCCTTGAAAAAGTTATTTTGCTTTTTTTATTGCTTTCATTGTAATGAAAAATGATCAAAATATCAATTTAAACATTTTCTATGTTTCAATTAAAGAATTCAAAGATTTTATGTTGTGTAACTGAAATTTTACACTCTCCCAATGTTTAATTCCCCTTGAGGCTTGCGCCTCTTATTTGGTATTTTTACATAATCATGGTTTTTCCAACAATAAATAAACAAATTTAATTTAATATGGTATAATTTTTATGTTGATATCTTGAGAAATGTAGAATCTGTGGCCATTTTTATATTTTTCCAGGAACTCGGTACCGCAACCCACAATTCCAGGTGGAGATAAGGTGGCGCAACTCACCCACGTTTTCAATTAGGGGATTAGACCTGCGACCCATGTTTGCGGGTCAAAATTTGGTTCTACGGTCCACCCGGACCAGTGGGGCAATATCCAGTGGTTTGCAGATCCAAAGTGAGTGGGTTGCATGTCGAACTCCCCAAAAATAAAATCTTGAAATCAGCACCCAAATTCGAATCAAAAAAACAAGTGCAGCTCATACCACTGCAAAAAAAAAAAGCTCAACTGCCTGCAGTTGACATGCAACATGCTCCAGCCAAGAGCCCTCCAAACTCCACATGTTTGCATATGTAGATGCTTTGGCACAGTCACTGTGCAGTATGCACAGTGACTGTGCATANGTGGAAAAATAGGTACTTGAGGTGTTTTGAGTTGACTCAGAGGCTTAAATTGGAGACTGGTTTTAATAAATGTACATTTTAGCTGTAATTTTTAACTTTTTTTCCTCCTATTTTTCTTGATATCCCTAAAAAAGTTATTTTGATTTTTTTTATTGCTTTTACTGTAATAAAAAATGATCAAGATATTAATTTAACAATTTTATATTTTTCAATGAAAGAATTCAAAGATTTTATGTTTTGTAACTCAAACATTACACTGCTCCCAATCTTTAATCCCCCTTGGAGGTGTGTGTTTCTGATTTGGTATTAATACATATTTATGTTTTGTCCAAAAATAAATAAACAAATTTCCCCAAATCTGGTATAATTTTTATGTTGATATCTTGAGAAATGATGTAGAAGCTGTGTCCATTTTTATATTTTTCCGGGAATTTGGTACTGTAACCCACAATTCCGGGTGGAGATTTGGTGGCACAACCCACCCCCAGTTGAAATTAGGGGATTAGACCTGCAACCCATGTTTGCGGGTCAAAATTTGGTTCCGCGACCCATCCAGCAGCGCGGCAACATCTGGTGGGTTGCTTGTTGAACCCCCTTATGAGATACAAATGGCAGGCAGAAGGCCTCCCTATATATTGTAAAAATAGGGATTTTTTCTGAAGGGAAAGCTGATGAGATATTCTATCTGTCCTGTGGTAGCAAAGCATAGCACAGCTTTGAGGGAATATTACCAGTCTGTAAATCATGAAGTTTTGTTGGTATGAAAGCAGAGTGAAAGAAATTCAATATCAAAAATAAATGGCATAAATTTTGGTTTGGAATTTGTAAAAGGAATTGAAAATATATATTCAAATCATGTGCAATATGGGTGATAATGAATAAAACAAAAAAGCCAACAATTATCCATAACCTTCTGTGAACTTTATATACCTTCCAAACCAGTAGAGCTATGGGTTCTAGTGGTTAAATAAAGGTTATTTTGACTGTAGATTACATTTTTGAGTTCAAATTGGTCAAATCTTGAGTGGTTATTATTATAAAAGCAGAAAGTATTGTTTTTTCCATTCAGAAACACTGGAAAAACAGACCACACTGTATACACCAGTAACAATTCAAGCCTGGTGATCAGCAAGTTTGGCATATCCCCTTCCATCCACTAGCTCTTCAACTGTTGTGGAGTCTTTATAGGCAAGGTGATAGCTGTGGGTCTCAGCACTGAGAGCATGGTACACACGGAAAGCTGAGGGGGCCAAAGTAAACAAAGGAAAGTATTTTGAGGACTTTTTGTAGGCTGAGCATATTATCCTTTGCTTTGGTCAGCAGAGGAAGAATCAAGCTTTTGTAAGCAGCAGAAAAGGTGCAGGTTAGAGGGGGGTTGGTTTCGGGGGCTCAAGCGGGCATCAGAGGAGGATCAGGCAGACAAGGGTGACTTTGGAAGGCGCTGCGGGGGGCTGGCTGAGTAGGCAGGGGGTCCAGAGTTTGCGCAGCGGGGGGCCTGAGGAGTGAGGCAGATGCAGCAGCGGTAGGGAGTGGAAATTGGCAGGGATTTGGGGGTGCGGGGAGTGTGGGAACTCAATGGGAGTGGGAAGTGGGGGAGAAGGAAGTTGTAGGTTTGTGGGCCCGGAGTTTTGTATCTTATCCTATCATCAATCCATCGAAAAGTGGGAGTCAAGTCAACACTTCAATAACTCAAGGCAGAACATTCAGAATCTCTTTCCGGGTTGCAAGAGGCAAAGAGCAGTGAAAGGGAGTGTTTGTTAGAGGAGTTTGAGAAGTTAATTACGATTCAGTTTCTGCAGAAGAAACCAAAGAGTACCTGGATTCTGCAGAAGAAACCAAAGAGTACCTGGATTCTGCAGAAGAAACCAAAGAGTACACCAGTTTATAGCAAATCACTTAAGTGGATATTTTTCAACACAGGAAAAACGGTTGACAAGAGGGAGTACACATCATCCATTCAGCATGGCTGCTAGCTGCCATGCCACTCTTCAGATCAACGCTTTCCTTTCAAGGTCGTATTTGTGGTGGTTGATGTCCCCCTGAGATAACCGCCACAGGCGCATGTAGCCTCATGTAGCCCTATCATGGATAGTACAGCAGTTTGAATTGGATGCAGGGAGTCAAGTTGCGTATTGTGCTAGAAACTGGACCCATGCATGTTCAACTTGGTGTCACATGTGTCCGGCCATCATCATCTCCCAACCGGCTCCACAAATTAATATTCCTAGTGCCTCCAGGCTTGGGATTGTGGCATTGCCTTCGGGAGGACTGGCGACCAAGCCCTCAAGTCAAAGTTTGCTGTCAAAGTATTATTGCATCAAAGACAGCGGGCGTAATTAGTGGTATGAAATATGGAAATTTAACGCCTATTATTTTTCTTCTTCTTGGGAGCCATGCCAGCTTGAATAACGTCATCATCACGGTCTCGGTAGTCTGTAGCACCAGCACCATCGTGATCAACTTCACCGTCATCGGGGTCAGCACGTTTGCGGGAGAATTTGCCCGATTTCTTTGCGCCGTTCCGTTCGCTCTCACGAATCTCTCTGGTAGCCTCCCTGGAGGCCTCGCCGACCCTTTCTGACAGGAGCAATACTTGCTCTTTGTCGTGCGGGAATTCCTCCATTTTTTTCCCGATCACTCCTTCGATTCTTTGGAGTAACTCGACATCGTATTGGGTCACCAGAGTAATCGCTTTGCCGGACCTACCAGCTCGCGCCGTCCGGCCAACTCGATGGATGTAATCTTTCGAGTTAGTTGGCAGGTCAAAGTTGATCACACAGTCCACAGTCGGGATATCGAGCCCACGCGAGGCAACGTCGGTTGCGACGAGGATCGATCGGTTCCCAGATTTGAACTGATTCAGCGAGCTCAGTCGAGTGGATTGAGATAGTTGGCCATGAAGAGGGATTGAGGGGAATCCCAGCAAGCGGAGAATAATTGATAGTCGATTGGCATCATAGACTGTTCGTGTAAAGATAATCATCGACTTCCCGCTAAGCTCATTGACGAGATAGACCAGATAGGCGTCCTTATTTTTGAATGGGAAGAACATGTACAGTTGCACTAGTCCATCGACTGTATCATATTTTGTTGACATCTGAACCTTCACTGGCGAGACTAGAGAGGCACGCTGGAGTTTGGCTACCTTGGTTGTCATTGTCGCACTGAATAAATACGTCCTCCTTTCGCGTGGGATTACCTTAAGAATTTTGTCGATCACCGGGCCAAAGTCCATGTCAAGCAGTCGATCCGCTTCATCCATAATCTTCATTATTAATGACAAAAGTCAACTAGTGTGAATGCGCGATTGATTCATGCCAGAAAACTGACCAGATACTTCAAATTTCTCAAGCTAAAGCCTTTGGTGTTTTCGAGATGGTCATGTAACCGACCCGGCGTAGCCACAATGATGTGGGGCTGAAGGTGACAGGAATGGAAGATCAATTTGGAATGATGTTCTGAAGGGAGGAGAAAGAGGGCCAAAGTACTGACCCGTTTTGACAGAGCTATAGCTTGACTCATCATATCGATTCCACCCACGATAACGGCGGTTTTGACGCCGATGGTTAACCCAAGTGCATCGAATTGCTGAGAGATCTGGTAAGCCAGCTCTCTGGTTGGGGCTAGGACGCAACAGAAGAATGGTTTGGGGTCGTTCCACAGCGATTGTAGGACCGGTAGGGCGAATGCGGCCGTCTTCCCTGAGCCTGTTTGGGCAAGTCCGATGATGTCCCGATCCTGCAAAGCATACGGAATCGATTCCGCCTGGATCGGGGTTGGCTTGTTATATTTCAGCGTCCGACATGCCTCGCATAGCTCTGGTATGAGTCCTAATTCCTCAAACGTCTTGGTAACTTGTTCTACTTCTTCACCTTCATCTTGCTCCGCTTCGTTTTTTTCTTCCGCCTTCTGGATTTGTGTGCCTTTCTGTTCCTCTGTTTGACTAGAGCTGCTCGAGCATGATCCTTCTGGTATTGATTGAGACATTCTTTAGAGAAACAGCTGAGTGGTGCGTTTTCAGCAGAATGTGCTACGGAGCCCCCCGGGGCAAAGCCATCTGATGGGTTTGCATCCCATTTTGAATATGCATTTCACCAAATCCATCATGCAAACATGGCACCATGAGACACAGGCTCGGGATGCTAATGTGTAGGAAAAGGCAACAACCGATTCCTGAGGCTCTGCGGAGTTCACAACCGTTATTGCTTGTACCATCAACTGTTCACAGCTCATCACTAAGTTTGGTTTTGGGTTGAGCCTATGCATTCAGAGACAAAACCATGAAAACAAACAGCACACACTCCTGTTTGGCACCACCACATTCTACCAAGCCTTAAAATACACACAACATGAAGACATTGGGTGATTGGAAATGTTTTCAGCCTGTATGATCTCACCCATCTCTGCTCCTGTTGTGTTCTGCTCCATTCAGGTGCTGCCTCCTCATGTGTTCCTATGTTTTTCTCTCTACTACTTATCCAAGGTGCTCAGGTGTTGACCACATTAAATGTTTCCCATAAAAAGTAATGGTGCAACATCACTTTACTGCTTCATTCAAAATGGTGAAAATATACAATAGAAAATTCAGATAGTGATCCATACTAAACATCAACCCCTAAGCCTATACCATTTTCTTTCATTAGCAGAGTTCTGCTCCTCCAAAAAAATCATAGAACATCTGGACCCATGTAGTCTATTTTCCAGTGTTTCATGTGGAAAAATCAAGAAAAAAAAAAATAGATTGAATTTCATTCACAATACAAAGAAACTAAGCTCAGAAAATGGATTCCATGTAAAAAATGATCCCTAAAATCCACCCTCATATCTCCGTCTGATTGGAAGATACATGGACTTCAATCTTTTTTTTGATTTATACTTTTTATTCTATTCACACTCCATACTCTTCCATAAACATTTTTTCAGCTATGTGTATGAAAAATGAGGGGTGGTATAAATGTGCTGTGAGCCAGATATATTCAAGGTTGAAAATGAGAGGATTCTCACATTAATTCAAAAATTGAAGTCAACTTCAAAATAAGCCCAGAAACAAACCAGAACCACACAGAGTTTCCAGGCATCCAAATTTCCCTGACAGTGAAGTCATTTTTCCACTCAACTAGTGTCATTATCACTTGACAAGAATTCAACTTTTCTGCCCATCAGTTACTCTTCCCTGCTTTTTCTCACCCTATTGTTTGATCCTTGAACCAACCCTGCTCCTCAACTGTTTCATTTCCTCCTTCTTCCTCCCCTCTTTTTTCTGTGGTTTCTGTCAATAAACAAAACCCACTGGTTTTCAACTTCAAGATCCTTGGTTATAACTACCTCAACACTCTGGACTGGCCTTGAAAGGATTAAATTCTTACCAGAACCCTCTGGTGATTTGTTTGTAGGAGGCTTTCACATCACATATTTCACTTCTGCCCTCTTTCCTCAAAGGACTGCACTGTTTGAGCCTTTCCACACTTTTCCTTGGCTTGCCTCAGCATAGAGTAGAACATTCCAAGTCATGAAAAATTCATCCTCCACCTTCTCTTTAGCCCTATCACTGATTTTTTTTTCATCCTTTCAAGAAACAAACTCTATTCAACAGACTAAAATGTATCCTGTTAACTCTAGAGGCACAGACTCACAGTTCTGTATTATTTGGTTATGAGCTTGTGCAGTGCAGTGTAGCATGACCACCATTAAGTTACAATGATTGTGTTATGATCTCATAAACCCCCTTGGGGGTTTCCACTACAGGGAATTATCTCCAGCCTCCGCACCTTTGTATATCCCCCAGTTAGCAATCTACAATCTTAATCATTACAGATTGCTAGCAAGACAACATTTGATAATGATTAAGAAAAAGTTAGACTACTTGACAATGTAGTCCTGATTATTTCCAACCAACACTACAACAAAATCTCATGGGAATTTTCAGCTTCATTAACAGTTTGTTTAGCCGAGGAAGATGTGGACAAACATGCACCAAACTTGAAGATAAGTGAAAGTCACTACACTAACAGTTGGTTGCCATGTATAGTTGAGCCTTTTATCAGCCTGCCATTTCTTTTTGGCTTACAAAAAACACCTATTAAGTACACACTTTTATTTATTTTTTTCTTTCAGCTTTCTGTTGATTTCATATTTCCAACTGTGAAAGAAAGTCCATGATGGGATCCCCAGCATACTGTAAGGCCATGTTCTACTCCCAAGGAATAGTTAAGTGGAAAACAATGCGAATATTCTGAACTAGGTCCCCATCTTTCCCGTCACCTCCAAGTCCAATGCTGTCTTCCCCAGCTCTCCATGGCAATAGGGCCGTGCAGCCTAGCAGTGCACCTTGCTAGCTAACTAAACTGGGGAAGGCTCGCATCCTCCTCCATCTCCTTTATTATTCACAGGCAAGTAACGCTGCATAAACCACTGCTCGAAAATATGTACAGGCAAAAAACAAACCGACAAATAAAAAGTTCATAACATGATCCAAAAAAAGAAATCAAGAGCATCGTGTCTTATTCAAGTGAGTTAGGAAGCCAAAATAGATCCTTCGCAGATGTTTTTTTTTTCTTGTGATTTACTGGCGTAATTACTTTTAGTTCAAAGATATATATATGTAAGAAAAATGACAAGAGACAACAGCGGGAGAAAAATATAATGAGAGTGATGGAGGGGAGGGGATAATTAAGAGGTAAACAATAAGTTTGATATCGACCTGATCAAAATCTCCATGTAATTCTTTCTCGTCCTGATTGCCTCTTTGGTAAACCCTCCAGCAGCCTGTTGAGAAAGCAAACGAGTCAAACGAGTGTACTTTGGCACGTTTTGTAGTATCTCTTGTTTCTAAAGGGAAGGATGAGGAGAACGCACCAAATCGATATTGGGTAATTTGACCAAGGATGGTCGGATAAATTCGAGGCATTCTTCTTTGAGAAGGTGGACATCCAAATCTGTAGCATTGTTACTATTTAAGTACCGATTACCGGTCAAAGAGCCATTGATGCTATTATGACTGAGTGTGCCGAAAAGGTTTCCACCCTCTTTGTTGGCGCTTCTTTTACCAGACGGCAGATCAAAGCTGGATTTGCTCGAGTAGCCAAGCCCCGATCCCACCCCGATCCCACCCATGAGTGACAATGTTGATTGCGATAATTTCGCCATTCCGTTTGCATCACCAAGATGATCTCCGTCTCCCATTTGGTGAAAATAATAAGACGCGTTCTTCCAGAAAAGGCATAACGTCATATCTATCATGTCTGGATAAGTGAATTTTGAAAATCAAGATAAGCATCCGGCTCAGATTAAACAATCTCTGCGAAAAAAAAGCTTGATGCGCAAAGAGGGGGTTGAAAGGAGATAGAAAATATACATTACCTAATATCGCCACCGATCTTGTATATGATTTAGCCTGAGCTTCAGTGACCTTTTGTTTAGCTCGAAGTTTCCTATCTGAGTCGTGTGTATTGAAATCATCATCTTCTCCTAGGATCTAAAATAAATGAATAACAACAAAGCAGTTTCCCAATTCAATGGGGTTTTCTTTACGCGATTGAAGTTTGACGCTCTGCCTCAAATGAATGAGTAGAGGCAGGAGGGCAATCTAAGCAAAAAAACTGAATGTACCTCTGCAACTTCTTCACGGCTGATCTTACCCCAGCTAGTAAGTCTATGAGTAAGACCAGCAGTTTGGAGAACAGTGAACTCGAGTAAGTTGGTAGAATCTCGGAGAAAACTTAGGATGGTACCAAAAGTGGGACCCGGTCCTGAGTTCCCATTGCAGTGATGGTTTGTAAAGGCAGGTCAATTTGCTGGTTCCTGTCTTCGCTGTTACATCATGCGTCAAAGTACTTACCAACCATTCCATTAGTTGATTCGAGCTGTCGAAGAGTTGGTGAAATCACTGGCATGAATTTTACTCGAGCTGATTGGAAAAAATTGTTAGTTACCAACCAATTCAATTATGGGAATATTATGGCATAGCTTAGACTGACCTCGCCGTTGAGATGACACTCTCAAATAGGTCAAGATACCACTTTCTAACGAAAGTCCTAGATCTCTAATCTGTTCCTGAAAAAGAGTGAATGGCGCATTGGAAGCTTGAAATAGATTACAGCAAGGGCGGGAAACATTAGTACGCGAGTCTATTTGATGCAAAAAAAACTGAAAGATGTTTATTACCCGGTACGAGTCGTGCCACATTTTCCCGTTCAAGTTCAGTTGCTGGTAGAATGTTATTCATCCAGGCCTGACTTCCACACACTATGTTTGCAACTGCCAGGATCCCGGTGTGGATTGCACCAAAATCTGTAGACGACGCCTGACACGATATTGGAGGAATGAGACAATCTGAAACCTCTTATCAGGAAAAATTGTTAAGCTTGTTTTCACTCACAATTTCCTGGTCGCCAACGGCAGGTAAAGCTATTCGTAAAATGCTGGTAATCAAGAGTAACTCTTGAATTCCAATGCTGGACGTCAGCATGCCCGCCGAACGAATACATGTCATGATCATCTCTCGTTGCGCATCGATAAAACTTAAAGCCTTTTGGTTGACATGTCACGTCAGTTTGGTTGACAGATCCAACTCTGATTGCGGGAGACTTGGGACTTACTTCCCGAGTGGCAAGGCCGGACTCGGATCCTAGACTAATAAGCACACATGCTACCAATTGTAATGCTGGAAGGAGCAGCTGATGATAACGTTCTGAGGCAGATGGAATGAACATATCGAACTCTACATGGCAAAGTATGGGGTTAACACGTTGGCTTGTGGTGATTGAAATCACCAGTCGCTTACCTTGATTAGGAGACAAGCTCTGCGGCGAGCTGCCCAGGTAGTTGCATTGTCCCAATCGCACGACCAGCTTCGCGTCAATGAGCTTCTCAGCACCAGCCTGGCTTGAGGCCACCCGTATTAAGAAGGCCATGTGGGTCTCGTAGACGTACAATGCGTTCAGGGATTCTAATGAAACAGAGGAGACGCTAATAAAAGCGATGACCAATCACATAAGGTGTTGTAGAATTTACATACCTGGGTCCGGCTCAAGAACTGCAAGTAGGTCACCTTCCGCATCTTTCACAAAGTCTACAAAGTTCTTCATGAATCCATTCCTCCACAAGACGGTCATCAATTTAGAGCCAGATCTTGATCGGTCAGATAACATCAACAGCGAGTCCAGCGCAGTAAAGGCGACCGATTTCCAAACCTCGCTTCCCATGATAGCGTCTTTGGATATGACTGGTAGGAGCCGATCGAAGGCCGTGGATATCATACTAACAGTATTCGCCTCAAGTGTACTCCGAGAATGATTCCAGTGACTGACAACGGTGGAGGTAGCGTCAGATGAAGGGACAGGTGCTTCGGTCAACTTGATGATATCTTGAGGCGAGAAGGATTGTGAAGCTGCCGAGCCGGCGTTACTAGTCGAATATACGTGCTGAAGGAACCCAAGTAATGAGGCGTATAGATTGCCACGAATAATATTAGAAGTGTTTGAAAGCACGATGCTTTGAACGATTGTCTTGAGGATTGGTATCATTCGATCAAAGGGAAATGCCTGTGCTGCTTCACCAGTCGCCAGAGATCCCAACTGAGTCCCTTCATTCCGTAACTTGATCATCAAAGCGACCACGATTTCGCTGAGAAGTTCAGCAGAGTCTGTATCAACCTGACCTTCTACCAACTTGGATAGAACTGAGCCCAGCAAGTCGAGTAAGAAGATGTGTCTATTTTCCGCCGGAATCAAATGGAACGCCCGACTCAACGTGAGGCGAAGTAATATACTCCATGAACGTAACATGTGATACTGAGCTGAGGCGATTTGCCGCCGTTGGTTTTCAACAACGATAGATTCAATCACAAATCTGATTTCTGCCTGCATCTCAGCCTGTTGGGCAGCGGCGTTTAAAAGACCTCGGCGTTGAATCTCCTGTCGCGTAGCTCCAAGCATGCTGAGGATTGCACCTAAATCAAATAGTTGACAGCCAGTACCGTCGATGACACAACACTGATCAAAGTTTAACGTAGCAAAAAAGTTCAATGGGCGGGGCTCAATTGTCGTATTGTTCTTCCACGCGAAATCCAAGTACAAAAACAGTTCTTGCATCCTTGGAAGGGATTGATCCGGACTGCCGCCTTGGTCCAAGATCGACCTGGTTTGATTGGGGGAAGAGGCAGATTCGAATAAGATCAACATCAAGTCCGTTGCGCGTTCTCGTTGTTTTTGTTGGGTAAGAATATTGAGCTCGAGAGAAATTGTTTCCAGCACCCAGGATGTCGAGTGCAAAGTAGCTACAATCTCATTGCAGGTAGTCTCAATGGCTTTACCGCTGCTCATAATGAGCCGCCCACCGGCAACCCCGTGACTGGCAGGTATCGACAGCGGCAAGGCGTTGGCTTGGGTGATGAAGTAATGCTCGGTGTTGCGCAGGTAACGGGAGACCGGCTTGCATGAATATTCGTGCAAGCATAGTTGCCGGATAATACGGTAAGCCTTTTCTGCCAGTATCGGATCCCTCTCGAGCAAAGAGAATTCAACTTCACTTTCTTCTAAGTTTCTTGAAGTTTGTCCCATTCGGAGCAAGTTGAGAACAGCATGGAAACAAGACAGTCTTGCATCGGGTGACCTAGGATCAGCTAAAGCCATAGTATCTTTTGAGGCTCGTGCGTCGAATCCCAGAAGGTAATGCGCCACATTGGGGGCAGCGCGGTGAGGTTGAGTATTTTGTAGCAAAAGGTCCAAAATTGCACTTCTGATGGCAGGCGGGATTCTAGACATATCCCTTTCCTCAAGCTCACCAGATGTGTCAACCACAAAATCATCATCGCCCACGTCCCGAAAGTTTGACGCAGCTGCTTCCAAGCGACCCATGAAATTACCGAGGATCAAAAGACTCTCTTCGGATGAGTCCAGTAGCCCAAGTAAACGGTTCATCCTCCCAGGATACTGCCCATGAAAATGATCGGCAGCACTAAAGAATGTAGATTCCGCAATATGGTTTAAAAGCTTCACTGCAAGGTAGGCAACTTCATCATCCTCCACACACCCCACTAGCACGGCGATTGAAATTACCATGCGGCTAGAGTGAAAGATGTGCTGATCTAAACTTTGAGCTGACCGAGCCCAAATCGCGCGGTCGTGAGGTATGATTGAGGCAGCGTGCTGAAGTACGTGAGGTAAAACGCCGTCTAGAAAGGGCTGTTGTAGCTCAATGACCCGGTGGACAATCCGGAGAGCGCGAAGGACACAACGACAAGTAATATCGGACTTATGGGGTTCATTTTCAACGAAGCGAGGGCCATTGAGAAGGGTTTCAAAAACTTGACGCGTGAGTTCCGTGTTGTTGAGTATGCGGAGCATGATTTCAAATCCGGGATGGGTTACCACGGCCAGCACTGCTCGAGAATGAACCTCACTTCCTGAGTTGGCGTTTGAAAGCATCGATGTCGCTAGAAAAGAGCCGATTTCGTATGATGTGAGACATCGTTCGATGAATGCAAGACATACTTCGAAGACTTGGTATCTTTCCTCTTGATGCAAAAAGTCACGCGATCCAACTTTGCGGAAGACTTCATCAACTACGAACCGTAGATAAGGTTCGATGCCTGGAGATCGCGATGGCACCCCCAGGTTTTCTGGGATAGACTGCAGCTCCAGCTCTTCGCCCTTTTTGACGGGTGATCGGCGTGCTGGCGGGTGTATCAAACAGACTAGCAGACGAATGAAAGCTGTCGACCCGGGATAGACTTGACTGGATGCTTCGACCTCCTCCAGCTCGGCTAGTATGCCTGTCCTGATCAGTTCACCATTGGTCAATGAAAGCGCCCCAGTAGCGCCAAAGCTAGCAGGTATATCCCATGAGTTTGTGGATAGGATCTGACTATGTTCAAGTGTAAGCCAGCACTTGCGAGCAATGTCAGCACTGATCTTGTTACCGGGGGAAGCAAATGCGGCGATAGCCAAGAGCAGTTCAGCTTTGAGGTCTAGGGGGACCGGGCAGGCGGCCAAAGCGAAGAGGGTCTGGATAGGTCGATATTTTTGATGATCGTACAGCGTGGCTTGAGCGATGGATGAATAACGAACGATTTGCCTGATAACTTTGGCATATTTCTTCAGGATGGAGACCTCAGGAGGGAAAAGTTGCTTGTTTTCTGGGGCGCTGTTTTTTTGCATTGATAATGCTTGAAATGCATGTATATAGTACTGGAATTGGCCAAATATCGAGGACCAAGAGCAAGTCAAGAGGTTAATCCTACCCATAGCGTCGGAGATACGGGACATTGCGGTATTCATCCCACTCGCTCCGTCATCAGAGGAGCCGCTCAGGAGGAAAGAATAAGCCAGATCGCTGCACCGCGGGCCCGTCGCCAAAGACGCAAGCATTTCGTAAAACGATTGCACCATACCAAGCTGACGGCATTCAGAGGCCCATCGGACGAAACCAGTCAATTTGGTCGAGCGACCCGACGTCAACGTTGGATCCTCTTCATTTTCTTGATTTTCATCAACTCCCCAGTACACCAACGCAGAATCAGGCGTGTTGCGATGGATAGCAGCAATCACTTCAAAAAGGGCTTCGATGTCATGATGAGGTGACGGGGCACTGTCCGACATATCAGTATTCGATGTTTGAGTCATTGAGTGGTATCGCATGGAGACCTGCACATCTTCTTCTTGATTGCGCAACCGGCGCAGGACAGATTGCAGCGAGGTGACAAAGGTTATCATTAAATGATCAATTTGGGAAACAACTTCCGATCTAAAACTTTCCTCGATACCCAAGAGGTCATCTGCAGTTGCAACTCGTAGCGCGTCCTCGTTTCGCGGTCCTAGGATTTGTGTAGGCGATTCCTCTAGCAAATCTTTCCTTTTGAAAGCCAGCAGATCGGAAACTATGAATGGAAATGCGCCGTTATGAATTGCGGACATGATCATCTGATCTATGATATCCTCCCAAATTTGGGTTTCGTGTTCGAGTCGGGGATCTTGCCTGTGGGGAATTAGAAGATTGGGTCAGACATGAGAATCCAGAGAACCTTGAAGACAACTTGACATACTGGTAAGCGGAACCTAGAAATAAACACCACTGCAACAATGCGACTGCTTTGACTTGTTTGACCAGCCAGCGTTTTTTGGCCAATCGTTCAGTCATTGTTTGCATGAAAGAAATATCGTTCCAGAGCGCATTGAGGTAGTTCATCTCAGCTTCTGTCGGTGAGTTGCACTCGCCATCCATCGCGGCCAAGAAGGTCATCAAGAAATGGCAAATCAGGGGATCCTGAGAGTTCATTCCAGCAAGATGATCGACTAGAGTTAAAATCTGATCCTTGTTAAGCAGTCGAGAAAACCCAATCAGGTATACAATCTGTCCAAGTTCGCGTCTTTCAGATTGATGTTGCTCCAACATTTTCTGGACGATCTCATCGCTGAATTTAACCACCACTTCATTCGATTTTTCGGATGCTTTCAGTGGATTGGCGGATGTCGAGCCGAAGTTGAAATTCCCGGTGCCGTTGTTTATCGACTGAGATCCCAAGTTATTGGTGGTTGATGCGCTTGAGGTGAGCTGATTTTTGAGCTTGATAATTTGATTTTTTGATTGCTCGATTTCTTGAAAGATTTTCGAAATCCAAGTCGCATGGCTACCTGAGTTAGATCGACTATTTACTAGGCCATTGCGGAAGCGCTCGAGCTCTTCACCAAGGCCGCTGCTAATAACGTCTTCGGAATCGGTGGCTTGGAATATCAGTTTCAGGAATCTCAATAGGGCCAATCGCTCTTGATAATAGATGATCACAGCACTGTCCGCGTTTGGCCTTCCATAACGCGCTTTACGCGACATTCCATGTTGTAACAGGATAGCACATTGATTTTCGGACAAGTCGAGCTGTTCAGAGAGATACAATGCCTCTTGCGTAAAATCGGGTGTATGACTATGAAGAGTACCTTGATAGACAAATTGACCTGCGTTCCACGAACATAAACAAAGATAAGCGCCATCAGCAAGATTGTTTGGTTATTGTCGATGAAGCAAAAAAGAAGAATAAAAAACACTCTACCTTTACGAATCTGCTCTGCCTCTTTTGGATTTCTAGGACGCTTATCAAAAAGGTGAATGAGGAACGGCCTGGCGCGATCGAGCTCCAGCCGCAGTCGGGGTAGTAAGGATGGATCAGGTTTATCGATGAGATCTTGCAGGAAGTCACAGAGTCTGAGAAAAAAATCGGGAATGTATTCTGTGGCCATGGTAAGAGTATCGAGTGGGTTTTGTTGAGGGGAGAAACACTTTTGCAACACGATCGAGAGCTTCCTGAGCGAGAGATGAGGCCGATGAGAGTGGTTCCCACTGGAGCTGAACGAGGCAAGCAGACGGTCGATGCCAATCTCTGAGCGTAGTGTTGAGAAAGAAGGATGTATTCTTGGTGAGAGTGGTCAACAAGTCAAATGCATTCAGCCGCGCCAACCTACAGACCCGTCTGAATTTTCATCAGCCTTGCTTACATCAGCAACTTCGCCTTGCACCGCTAATATCAAACTGGCCTTTGTTCAGCCCAAAAACTTCTCTTGCCGTCTCATGAAGTGGAACAGCTCAAATCTTCTTCTCAAACACACCAAAGCACATCTTGTGCTGGGAAAAATTCTTGAAGTCTACTAAGCGATTTGGCATCCTAAAAAATTTCTGGGCTCCCCCTCTACGCACTTTCTTTCTTTTGTTTTGTTATCTGTTAATTCTTCCCTTCCTTTTTCCTCCTTCCCTTTTTTCACCCTTTGATGTTTCCTGATTACCGCGTATTGTTCTATTTCTGATTTTTCCTCAGTCTTTCGACTTTTCATTATGTTGATTGTACGACGTAGACAGATACATTACATTGATCGTGTGCAATGCTAAAAAAGTGGAATTACAAAACAACAGTGCCTCAAGGGGACCGAATATACCCACCCGCAAATGCAGTAAGCGGGAGGCCAGTAGTGACTCTAAGCTGGCTGGTCCCAGTGGCAGCATCCCAGATTTCCGTGGCACGGTGCAAACCTCAAACCTGCCTTTTGGGTCTGAACGGAGAGCGCAAGTCCTCGAGGGACCTTGTTTCGGTGAATATTTCGTGATGGAAGTAGCATCTAATTTGCTGAGGGTTATTACAGGACACACCAGCTGGTGACTGTTTCAGTGTGGATGGAAAGCTGGAGATGTGGGCGGGTGGATGTAAACCCCTAAAAAATCACCGGCAATACATGAGATCCTTCGCTCGTTTGCTGGACGAGTGAAGGAGGGAATTTGCTTCCTCTATTTTCACTCCCAATAATCTGACTAGAGGTCGCTGTCATGAACCCCACCATCAGACCGAGGGTGGGGACACTCTTGAATCAACATCTGAAACATACATTTTTTAACTTCCTCATGTTAGAGCGAGGACTTGATTATTCTGTCCTCCTTCAGACGCAAATCAGGCGAGGTACATTCCTTAGTGACAATTTTAATTTTTAATGGTACACAGAAATACATGCTTCTAGCAGATGTCCAACCAAGGGAGAGGTCCATGTATGTACTATGCTCTGCGGGCTGTTTTGCTTCTGCTTCTTCACATTTGTTCGGGCGAACACCAAGTTCATGGCGAGCGTTTTGCCGCTCTTTCTGTGGCTCGGAAAATTTTGAAAAGTGATCATGAGCTGAGAAAAAGTTGCACTTACATGTTCCCTGCAATTTCAAACAAGATCGTTCGCTCAATCTTTCACCATCGTGTCTCAACCTGAGTCGTACAGGGTCCTCGGTTATTGGTGATCCTCAACATCCAGCACACCTTCCGCGATTCATAACCCTAGCTATTTTAAGAACCCGTTGAACACGTCTGCCATGCACTTTTACCTTCATTTTTTATTCATTTCATTTGTCTTGTCTGCGTTTCTCAGCGTCAAGGCTGGGATGAAAGGCGACCCAGAGCCCGCCGTGAAAGTTGTTTTATCGGATTCAACAAGTGCCGGGGCCCAAGAAAGTCAAAAGCATGTTTTGGGGGGTTCTGGCACTCCATCAAAAATATCAGGAGACAATCAAGCTGAACACACCAAAACGATCAACCACGTCAGTCTTCCGATGAACCACGATTCAAAAACCAGGAGAGATGATATTCCCCCTTCCTGGAAATCATCCTCTCGTGACGGCTCCAAAACACAGAAGAAATATTTTGATTTGAACGAGGGAATCGAACCAGAATCTATTTATCATGAAAATAATTTAAGACGCCCTTTCTTCATTTTTAAAAATTGGCTGAAGCAGCTTTGGCTACGGCTTGGGGACAAATTTTCCAACTTTATTCTAAAAAAGACATTTAGGAGGATCTACAAAACTAATTCGAAAAAAGGCATTTATGACCCTGGTAGGTACCATATCTATACTCACAAGATAGTTAGTTTTTATCCGAAGCAAAATGGTGGTAAGCTTATTGATTGATGCCCTGGATAAACTTTCCTCAACAAAGTCCCATTCAACCGCTGGGATGGTGAGTGATTCCATACACTCGGAGATGAACATGAATTTCCAAAGTTGACCTGTTATTCAATGTGCGTCCAGTTTTAGATGGTATGTCCTTCTTGATTCCAAGAAACTGCACTAGAAGAGCAAAAGTTCTGATAAGACTACCTATTTAACAAATTGAATTGGGATTACTGCTCACAGCTCGTGAGATGAAGAAGGAAGCAGCGACACTGAAAGAAAAGTTACTTGAAGATTTTCGTAGTCATCCTCTATTCTTGGACGAGAGAGAAGAAATGGTGACCTCGCCTAACCTAGTCAAACTGCTGAAATGGTTTGAAGAATTCAAGGAGCCCAAGGATTGGGCCAAGAGCGATTACAACGACTTGGTGACCTCACTTGTGGCAAAAGTGCAGACAAAGGAAAAGTTAGATTCCGAGGATATCTTGACCTTACAGCTGATTAAATACATCGGATTCTTCAATCGCGAGGCCCGCGATTTATTCAAAGCAATAGTACGCGGTCGCAATCCCTCTCGCGAGGAAGTGCCTGCCCCAATCGTTTGGAAGAAGCTTATTACTGCCGATCTGTTATTTCAAGATTATCCACGGCAGACGCTGTATCCTCATAGGTATCATGGTCTCATAGAACAAATCAGTATGGGTGAGTTTCCTGCTTTGAATGCCTTGCGGATTTTCAGTTCACTTGTTAATCGATGGACGTTGCTGATCCCGTGATAATAATATTGATGAAACAAGAATGGCGAGAGGAATTCGGAAGAAGGTTTATTGCGGGAAAGTTGACATGCGCCGCGGCGAAGCCGCCGCCTGGTTTTGGAAGGAAGCAAGAAAGGCACCTTCGAAAGATTTTTGGAAAGCTTAAAAAAATTAAGTTTATTACGAGATGGCCCATCCATGCTGAAGGGCGCTACGACAACCCCGAGGGACTCGTCAGGAGATGCGTCGAATTCCTCGCCGATCAAGTTCACCTCCCACCAGAGGTCGATGTTGACTCCAATCGGCAACATCCCATCAAGTTGGTCTACAAAATTCTCAATCACATTTACGAACACAGCCAAGCCGACTTCGAAACACAAATGATGATTGAGAAGCTCATCAAGCGAAACATTTACTGTCAGAAAACTCTTTACGCCCATGTAATTCTAAGACAAAAATTCACTCCCCGAGATTTCGCCTCTATGACTCTTCTCGAAGATATTGGATTTTTTGATCTCTTGACCCCTGAAATGAAGAAACAAATGAGACACCGTCAGCAATTTCACTTTTTTCATAGTTAAGAAATGATCACTATTGCTTGAATGCTTACGCACCCTCTTTTTGATTCGACAATAATTAGTGGAGGAAAGAGAGGTTGTGTTAAATATATCTAGTGATGCTTTCAAAAATGAAAGTAAGTCAATCTATGTGATTGCTTATTGATCGCGTGGCAGCTCAGATTATCTTCAGGGGAGCTGACATGATACTGTGTTTTATTGAACTCCTTCACAATTCACTTCATCTCTGAACCGCCCCTCATAAAAATCCAAACCAAAACAACAGAGGACATGCCTCACTATGAAAAAGGTATTCCACACTCCTGGAGCATTTCCTAACCAGTAAAACTTGCTGATGAAATGATCAATCTTCCAGATGAATGGGGCTTACAGCCCCTGGTGATACCTAGTTCGAATTCTGATCCATCCTCTGCGCCACACTTACGCGAAGAGCTTGATAAGACTATCAGAAGGATTGATGAGATTAATCACGATCTTCAAAGACTTAAACAAGACGATAAATCTTTGGAGCGACGTCAAAATCTTTCACAGGAAAAAGCTCAGCTTTTGTCATGGCTGATTGAAATAGTCTTGAAAGGACCAAGAATATGGCGAAGCATGCGAGAGATACTTATCAAACAACCGGAGCTCAAGATGCAAATATTTTCCTTCCTACGCAAGAAAGTGGAACTAATATGGGAGCAGCACAAAGTCCGAGGAAAACATGAAAGTGCATTTGTGCTTCCGGAGTTTCTGTACCCAATGGACAAAGGTAAATCTTGATATGTTTCACGTGTAAAAATTAGTTGCACCGCTGCTTCGAAGGTCTGACAGGTTGCATTTCTTCAACACCAACCACACTTAAGAAATTGCGGAGTTTAAGAACAGATCGGCCCTTATTGTCCACCTGCAAGGGTTAGTCAATGATAAATTTAGAAGAAAGTTGATCGATCCAGAGGCAGCAATGGATATCTTGGATTTCCTAAGGAGGATAGAGAACGCTTGGCTGGAGATCAAATGGAGCACGTTGAAGTGGGGTGCTTACAACATATCGCCGGTGGAGCTATCCAGGGAGTTACTCAAGCTCATACGCGAATACGGCTTTGGAAGACTTCCTGCAGATATACATGAAGTATTGGTGAATTTGATGGCCCATCTGAAGTATTCAGACGGCACGGGTTATATCAAAAATTTGGAGAATCTGACTTTTCAAGATTCAGTTGACTACCGCGTCTTTGCCTTTACTCAAAGAGTTATTCCTGAAGCCACAAACCAACTGGTCGATTCCTTGCACAAACGTCTTGATGGATTATCCGGGAAATACAATTAATTTTATTGAGGGAATAGGTCAACATTATGCCGACAACTTTGGAATTGTTTTGGACTGGAAGATTTGATATTGATTTCCCCCATTAACCCAAAAAAACAAGAAATTCAAAATAACATTCATACAAAAAAATCTTAAAGACAGCACACTCCCAGGCCTGAAGAACTGTCACCTCTACAACAAAAGAAAAGAAAAAACATAAGAATAGGGAGAAGAAGAAGCCCCAAAGAAATGTACAAATCTGCGGGAGTGATACACCAGGGAAGATCACACATCACATGTAAACAAGTAACATGCATAGTTTAGGAGTACAAAATCTCATTCCACTTTACAATTTTGCTTGCTTAAAATTAATTGTTCATTTTTCCTGGTGATATAGCCCCTTATGTATTTCATTGACCAATCCTCCCCATGTAATTTTAAAGTATACTTGAAAATATCATTTTTGCTTTGCATTCAATTTTTCTTGAGAAGTAAATTTCAACCAAGTTGTCAAGATATCTGAGGGGCAAGGCTGTATTTTCTTTAAATTATTTAAATGGTGGCATTGAAACAAAGCTTTACTTTATACTTTTTGAAACTTATTCCTATTTCCAGGATTTAGGAGGTTGAAATATTTCTTTATCAAAAATCTGTGGTCTACTGTGAAATCCACCACATACAGGTTTCACAGAAAAGTCAAATATTACATAATCAATCACACTCATCCGTAGAGTGCTGATGTCCCCCTCCACTGAGCTAGGTACCCTTCATCATCTATCCTCTTCCTTTTCTCTCATTCTCCTTTCCTATTCTTCTGATTCAATTGTTGTAGAGTACTGATGCCCCCCTCTACTGAACTAAATCATCCTTGAAAGGCATCCCTGGCTCTAGAAAACACTCTCCAAGACTTTAGTCTAGTTTCTAGTGCCCCCTCCTAAGGTGTAGTGACAGACCAACAGGTGATCCTTACACCTACTTGAAGCTGAAAGAAGCCAATGAAACAGTATCAAATTACGGGTTAGTAGTGATTAGGCCTCGGCTCCGGTGCTTAGCAGTTTGTGTCCATCTAATATCTGCGTAGTAAAATCATCCTGATAAGTCTTATGTAATGCAGAAGACACAGTTGATTCTTGTTCAACAATCACAATAAGAAATCCAGCGGATGATTGTGCATGAGACCCAGCTGTAGGCAGGCCCTGAGATGAGATGCCGGATGCCAGAAGGTCTTATCCATCTCCTAAACTCGTCAAGCATCCAATATATGCTTTCTTTTCCATACTCATGTGTGTGGACTCGCGATGGTCTAGCTTGAGCCTTGAATGTGGCAGGTCTGGCCCGGGCAGAAACATCAACTAACATCCACGCAGCCCCGGAGCTGCACTGTCGGAGTTCGAATTAGCATCTCGCGTGTGGCGCATTCTCAACCGGAACCACGTCCAATAAATATTGCACCACTCCATCAACGCCTGCCATCCACTCCCCCATCCTGATCAAGGTATACCAGTCCACTTCCGCCTCGCCTTTCCTCCATACCCCCGCAGTCCCTCCTTCCGCACACACCTACACACCTCTTCCCTATCGCGTCCCATTCTCACTCCCACACGCTTCTTGGAACATTCCCGCAATCTCTCCATCAACTCGACACTTACCACTCCAATTTTCAAGCCCATTTTTCTCTTCATCATTGCCCCCCCCCCTTCTGCATAATCCAATGGGAGCCATCTGCTGTAAACCTCGTAAATTCGAGTGAGTTTTATATTTTGCTATGGTTATTGTATGTACTTAGGGTCAAGTAAATTTACAATTAAAAAAAAAAGAAAATGGAGAGAGAGGTGGTAGAGAGCTGATTTGGTTGAACTCTTGAAAATGATTGATAAGTGGCCAAGGTCATCAATTGAGTGAGCTGCCGAGACCCACAACGCAGGAACCGAGTCGGATGGAAATGTCAAAAGGGAAAGCGAATGGGAATGGTCGGGAGGAGGATGTGCGACGAGCGGCAGCAGCGGCGGCTGAGGCGCGTGCCCAAGCATCCAAGACCAGAGGAACCAAGGGTGGCGACATTGCCAAGGCGCTCACCCACCAACCGGCCGATGGCGGCCGCGTCGATCAAGCTATTGCTGCCGGTAGCCAACCTCCAAATCAGCATCCTATAGTCGTTCGTCAATCCGTTCTCTTCTTCTCCGCCATTGATTTGTCGCTGATTGCTTTCCTTCATCACACTCGACTATTTATTTGCATCGGTGTTCCATTAACAGTGGGATTAAAGGCCTGCTTGACTTCACCCCCCTCGAACTGATTCTTCGGGTGATATTCTATCCTGCAACCTACATATACTTTGCTTATGACCATCTGTTCGTTTTTTGTTGATTGGTTGAATTCTTATTGGTTCCCGCCATCGAGCGGATTCCTGCTGGGCAGTCAAGGACTTGAGAGATTGTTTATAGATTCATGTAGCCTGTCAACGATCCCTGTCGTTACATCTGCTTGCTTGGACTGTTTCAAGCTTATTACAAAGGAATAAAAAATATGATACCAAATCTTGTCAACGAAACAAAATAGTTACTGTCCCCTGTATCTCTTCGCTTTCACGATCGGTTGAATTCTGAGATGAGTTTTTGTAACACAGCCACCCGAATAAAGAAAAGGTTAGGAAAAGTCATAGGACGTCAGGAAAATGAACTGACATGAAACAGGCCCTTAACTGCGGGGCTTCCAAGGTACACCAGCCTCGATAGCCTGATCGAAAATCGCCCGCCAATTTATTTGACGTGGAACCGCATCGAGATCGGCTTGAGAAGGCAAGCCGACCGGGAAAACCTGTCTCACCAGTAGAATACATCATCAACAACGCATGCTCTGAAATGGGTTCAGGGGGCAGACATACCTGAACGATCGGCCCACATCGAACTAGTAAGATGGCCACCCCTATCCCTCCCTTCTCTTTGACTCTCTTTCGCACACTTTCGATCTCTTTCAAAGCATCCAACATCCCCGGGTTCGAGCTAAAGAAGTTCTCGGCATCCAACGAGCCAACGTGTACCACAGAAAATTTGCGATGAATCACATCTTGGCTCTGATCTTCCTTGTGAGCGGTATTCTCTTGATCATCATGATCCGTCAATTCTGTTAATTTATTGCTCTGGTGTTCTTCGTTCAACTTGAGGCTTATCATCAACAATATCTGCTTCGAGTTCAGCGAATTTCGGATCAGATCTAGCCCGTGTATGGCCGCAAAGATCAACAAATTTTTGTGAAACTCGCTCCTAAATTATACACCGTACAACAACCCAGTCCATGATCTATGTGAGGTGAGCATGTCTTAGAATGCACTTGAGGTGCTTGACTACAGGAAAAGAGGATGTCGTACCACTTTTTCAAGAGGACTTCAATTTCTCCTCTGCGTTTCTCGAAATACGCGTTAGAGATGAGGTTATTTGGTGGAGCAACGAGCGGATTGAGAGGATCGTCTGAGCTTCGTTCCAGGTCTTTGAAATTTCCACATATCAGTTTGTGTGTCTTCCAATTGGATTTTTGACATTTGTGATCACAGTAGTAGAAGTTGAGGTCCTTGGCTACATCGTGATCTTGGCTGGTACTGATTGGGATTCTGCACTTGCTACAAATTTTCAATTCCGCGATTGGCTTGAGCTTGGAACATTCTCGACATCGGGCAAGTGTTGATTTGGGAGATGATGATGGCTTGGGAGCAGCGTTCTTCGGCTTGAGGTTCGTGTAGGGCGACAGCAACACGTTTTTGTATTGGAGATAGATGACCAGCAGGGATATCAGGCTGAGGATGGTCAAGACGATGTTGAAGCGATCGATTTGATCCAAGAAGTCCATCACGACGAAATCCGAAATTGGGAGAATGTTCGCTGCCTCGGACGCGGTAGTTGTCTTCTGAGTCGCGCTGGGTATCCGGACAGTAAATACCATCCCCGGACCAGCCTGTAATCCGAGACCGCCACGTAGGGTAATACCCGAAGGATTTAACCTTGGCCGGTCCGACGCAGCAAGCGATGGACCATCTCCACCGCGGGAGGGATCGCGGGGAGCTATAATTCCAAGTTCGGCAACTGCGCCGCCCCGCGATACGAGGGAAACTGTGACGATGAAGGGTTCATGGCATGGGAGAGTAGGAATAGGGTTAGGTTATCTTAGTCATCAGTCAAACA
>LAVV01008280.1:103144-113976 GCA_001263375.1 Puccinia sorghi
ATTTTGCATATCAAAGAAACACTCTCATTTTGCATATCAAGCAAACACTTTTCCTTCTAAAGGTGAATGCCTCACACCGACATTCGTTACCGCCAAGAGCTGCGTGGTTTAAAAAATGGGCTTCCTGTTGCCTCCGCAAGGCTATCTTAAGCCGGCCAGCATCTCGATCTTTATCGTCCGCCGTTGTTACTCGCTCATCCAACCTTCGTCCTTACATCCACAGCGTGATGATGTCCTCAGACCACAAACTTGACCGCACAGGTCTTTCCCAACTAGAGCACAATCTGCTGATTGCTTTGAGGACCAATGACGTCAATTTCATTTCTAAAACCCATGCCCAACTTTCCCAATTCGAACTACAATTGGAGCAAGATGTATCAACAAACTCCCTGTCTCAAGATGAGGCAAAGGCTCTCTTCTACCTCAGTCAAAATGTGTGCATCGCATCGTCGCTCGCAGAGCAGGCTCACCTTGCCTCTGATCGGCTGTGTGCTCAATTTACGAAGTTCAACCTGCTGGCTCAACCGGAACCCAATCCATCCTTTCCACCGCCCCAGCCATCGAAGCAGCCCGTCGTAAGGGATGACAATTCTTCATCACTCTCACACACGATGCTGAAGAAATGGAGCCAAACGTAAGTATATTCGCCCAACCTCCATTTATCCCAGCTGAATGCTCATACTAGCCCTTTCCCAGTCGTATAGCATACCTTTTTCCTTCTCAGATGGACCTACGACAATTGGCCTCAGAGACATCCATGGCTGAAAGTCAAATTGCCGCCTGGTTCCGGAACGCCCGCAGCCGATCGGGATGGTCGAAACTGTACGCGCTGAAGGGTCAGGTTGACAAAGATCAAGAAAAATTCCAGTTATTGATTGAAGAGTACGAATCCCTCAAGCGTCTCAAATCACCGGAGGAATTTAAAAAAATTGTCGCCCAGCAGGAAGCCTTTCAACTTCTGGATAAGATCTTGCGATGGTTCGCCACCAAAAAGGAATCAACTCCGGCCCCCACAGCAGCAGTCAGACCATGGATCAAAGACGTTCTGAGCAGCACTTTGAACTCCTTTAAGCAGGGCGCGGCGGGTGTCTTCGATTCGACAAAGCAACTATTACCATCATTCTCTCCCAGAAGTTCCCCTGCCTCGTCATCAATGGCCTCCTCATCGTCCGGTCCCTCCACCGCACCATCTTCAGTCTCCAGCTCTCGCAGCGAGCGATCAGACTCTCTGGACGCGTCATCAAGCCAGTCAACAGCATCAAATTCCTCATCCAGCCCTCTCATCTCGCCTTTCAATCTGCCATCTCTAGCTGCATCTTTCCCCCCCTCCGCGAGTGACAATGGATCTTCCGACTCGCTAGCGTCCTCTTTTCCGAACTCAACACCGTCAAGCTCATCACCCAGCTCTATCATCTCACCATCTTCTTTCCCAGCCGCATCTTTATTCTTCTCTAACCCTTGCAAGGATCGGCCGGCCGACTCACAGAATGCCTCCTCCAGTCAACAACAAGCACCCTCAACATGTTTGTTAGGCCCCGATCTCTTTCCCCTCAATTTCTCGCTTTCGCCTCCCCTTTTCACGCAATCCACGGTTAATGATCGGTTCGCGGACTCGCTGGATACGCCCTCCCATTCCTCCGGGTCGAGTGTCTTACTCAGCCCTATCCTATCACCTTCCAACCTTCCAACGGCAGCGACAACCCTCTCCTGCTCGAAATCATCTGAGCCTGACTGTTGGTCGTCTTCATTACCGCCGTTCCTATCGCCCACATCTCAGCCTCCCGAGCTCGCAACCCCCTTCGCAGTATCTGCCTCTCTCCCACTCTTTGTCTCAGCCCTCAACAAGCGCCCTCTTACCATCCTCTCTTCAAGTCCTTCCGAATCTGTCCCCGATCATTCCTCCGTCTACTCTCCCTTCAGTGACGCTACTCAGTCAATGCTCTCGGGTCAATTCGACGACGCTCCCGAAGACGAGTGACCTTTCCCTCTTCTTGGCTTTACATACATACACTGTGGGCTCCTTGTATACTTTCCTTTCGTTCCTTTTGTCTTGATTTTAGACTGTACTTCTCTTGTTGTACAGCATCTCGTGCTAATATCGTACATCAGCCATCATCATAATCTTCCATTCTCAGATATATATATGTCTTAATTTCCAAGCTGCGGCTTTTATCATCATCCTCAAAGTCGGAAAGAAAACCGGGTTTGTTTTCTGTGAGATCATGGCTAGCACCTTTTTTTGTGTCAGCTTCCGTGAGACACATCGACTGTGAAGTCTCCTTGTGGTGAGCAACCCCGAGGACCCTTACGAGAGTTAGAGCACAACAAACGGTGAAAAATGTTCATACATGAGTCTCAATTATTCAAATAGCGAGATGATCGAGGGCTTGGGAAAGAAATATTAAAAGCAGATCAGGAGGAAGGGGAGCACCGAAGATGGACTGAAGAAAGTGTGATCTCTCTGTCCTCTGGCCAAGCTCGGCCCCCTTTATAATTCATGCCAGGGATAGAGAACCAGATGGGGGAAAAAAAAAGAATGGATACCGCAAGTCCGGAAGCACGGAAGAGACCCCACATGGGTTTATAACACATCGGAACCTTGGCTTGCACCGGTCTGCTCTACCAGTGTCTGCTGCCAATGCTACTCGTACTTGACATTGCCCCCCCTTTCATGTTTTTTTTTTTTCTTTTCGTACCGAAATTAACTCTTGTGTCGGAATCCTTTTTTCTTTTTTCTTGTTTGGGTGGGGACGGTGGGGCTAGAAATACTTGCTTCCAAAGAGCTTCTCATCGATATGTCATGTTCTTCGGTGTTCAAATGGCGGCAAGTCAAGGAAATATCATGCTGGCTGGCCTGCATCCCAGGGCAGTAGAATGCATGTCTTGGGTTTCAAAATCTGTTCCCTCACTAGATTGATATTCTGAATTCTTGTTTATTCATTCATCTATCAATTGCAATTTTTTTTATTCCTTTTTTTTTTTAAAAAAAAAGAACGATGGATAGAGAGAATTACTTAACCCTAACGCTGAATTGAAAGCACGCAAAAATCTGCTCAAGAGGATGAGAACACACTGTTAGACACTGTTCACCTATAAAGTGAAATGCAACACGTGGGCAGGTGACATAAACCAAGTTGGATTTGAGTCACATTTTGGGAAAGTGCAAGATGAGAGAGAGAGAATAACGGCAGAGTGTGCAGCCAATAGAGAGGGATTAGAAGAGGCTATGAGGGGACACCAGAGGGGAGAGAATTGATGCGGTTGAGGGGGGCGGCAAGACTGGAATAAAAGAAGGGGGCCTTGAGCATGGGCTGTTGGAAAATCAACCTAGGGAGATTATTCTTCCACACCATCCTGTGGAGCCTTGAAACAAAGTTCCTGGCCTGAAGATCTGAGAAGGGACGGCGTCTGGATTTGATTGAGGGAGGCTTCTTCTTGGCCTTGGTCCGGTTCCTCGGCCGCGGTTTGCGGGGAGACGCGGCGCTCTTCCAGAATGGATTCCCCGGCTGATTGGCACCAATAATGTCCGCCTTCCGCAAGTCTGTCAATATCATCAGGGTCAGAGCTTCCCATCAAATAAATATTTCAACAGTGGGGTACAACAGCGCTCACAGTATGGGGCTCGACGTCTTGGCCTTGGGATCTCTCTCATCCTGCTGGTCCTCTCAATGAACCTCTTCGAAGCCATCAGGTCCAATGCGTTTGGCTTCACCACAGGGTGTGCGGTGGGATGGGTGTTCTCCATCTTCCTTTCACGCTCCTCCAAGTCAGCTAAGCTGAGATTCTTCACCGAATTCGTCCGTTCTGAGTGCAAAACAAACAAATCATCATCTCATATCAGTCACAGCTCATGAGATTCTCACATCTTGGAAACTTATTATTATTCACTTAGTTTCAACTTTTCAGCAAAGGCATTTATTCCTCCTATTCTTGGTGATCCTACATAAGCCGACTTGACCCTCATGAGCGGTTTACCTGCCAAAATTGCTGCAGGAAATGAATTTTCTTTTTATCTTTGGTTTCATAATTTAAATTGAGAGAAGCTTACTTGGGGCTTCATTTGATGTCAGCAGTTTAGGCTGTGAGCCATCTTCTTATTTTTGAGCGAGAAAATTTTTCGAATTAATAATGAGCTGTGGGTGTCAAAAGTGGTAGAGCAATGGACAAACCAGGAGACCCACCTTCTTCTTGATGTTCATGTGGATCAATAGGCTTCAAAAAGAATTTATTTCTATGGGGACAAAGATTCCAATAGTCATGTCAGAGATACATCCAAGGCTTCAAGGGAGATCAGAAGGAGGGATTACTCGGCAATTGAACCAGAGAGGTGGGATTGTAACTGCTCATCCTGGAATCCCATATGCTGTGGATGGTCGTTGAATCCGACTTTCCGCGGACCTTGATGGAGGGATACTGATTTCCTCAATCCTTTGCAAGGCGAGTTCTTCAACACACTTCGAAGTCTGTCCGGCGGGAAGGCACATCCTAAAATCCATCCAGATTCAAGGTCAGATTTTTTGCTTTCTGAAGAAAGGAGAGGAAAATAATTGAAAAATAGCAATGTGGACCTCTCTCACCTGGCACAATGTTCACATCACTCTTGCTGGCATCCTTGTGAGCTGACAATGCATCAGGGGCAGATTCGGCTGACTCTACGAAACACAATTCGTTTGATTTTGTTTCGGAGGTCAAGATAAAGTCAACCATGGGATTATCACTATGTAGGGGATGTGGGCATTAGTACCAAGTTTATTTCCAAATATGGGCGGTTTATGAGTGATATGGATTGGCTGAAGTCCTTGTGGGGGACCAAGAAGATCCATCCATTCATCCTCTTCTACAGAGTCAAACAATCCCAGTAAGTACACTGTGTCTTTATGGTAGGAATTGAAGGGCCTCACCTTTCATTGAATGCGGGATCCTGTTTCCTGGCAGTGATGAATCTGTCTCTTCCAAAGTACCGTGAAAATTACCAGGAAGATCTTTCAAATCTATTGGTAAATTGGTCACAATAGGAGATGGTCTTGGTTTAACTACAATCATCATAACATCAGTCGGTCTAGATTCTGCCTCTTCTTCATACACTACAAATGAACAAGAAATGACCTGTTTCAGGATACTTTGTAAGCACCTTTCCGTGAGGGTCTAAGGGTGTCTGTGATCCACTATTTTTTGATAGTTCATCGTTTGATTCGTCAAGGGCTGGATCAATGTCTGGGGGCTTTTGTGGGTCGGCATTTTTTTCTTCAGCTTCTTGGGATAAGGACTTGGCCATATCGAACAGGTTGGCTTGAGTACCAGATGGGCGCAGACGCGAGAAGGTACGGGCAGGACGATCATGTCGATGTGCCCTCCCCCTATTGTGGCCAGACAACACGTTTTCTGATGGATTTCCATAAAATATGAGTGGGAGATGGAACATCAGATTCCGAAACACAACAAGTAAAGAATTATTCAAAATTGGTATTACCCAAGTCCAAGCCATGTGAGAATGATCCCTTATGTTCTGATCTTGGAGGTACGTCCAGGTCATCCAATCCTGCCTGTTTCACTGGCACATTGATAAAGAAATCCTGGCCTGCTAGCATAGTTCAAAAATCCTCCAAATCAGGATCATATCTAGCGAGAAAAAATAGATTTATTTTTCTTTTTTATCACCTTTCCCAAATGTCGAAGATATGCCAGCTTCTGAAGCTGAGTTTTCTGATGGATTTTTGTGTGGAAACTGCGTTGCCTTTGGATCCAACATAGATTCGTGCCTCTTTTCTTTGGGGTTTAATAGGAGTTCGTTAGGTTGTGCCGATTGGGATGGAACATCGAGTGAACCAATCAGATTCTCCCGTCCTTGGTGAGATCCATCGCTACCTTTGGTTTGATGATTTGAAGCCATTTCATCTGCGAAATACGTGGAGTGAGTCTTGGCCAACTCTTCGAAGTTTACAGAAGAAGAAAGTGTTGGGATTCAAAAAATTGGCTAGAGACTGAGGGAAGGACAAGAAAAAAAAGATGTTGTACCATGTTGAGAAGTGGGGAAACTGTGTGCCTCTCCGTCCAGGTTGTCCGTGAAAGTCAAGGGAAAATGCTCCACAATATTTTTTCTTTCAACTGGCGCTTTATTGGTCCCAATCGAGTGAGTTTCTATAAGGGAAGCAAGTGAAGAACATTAATTGACTGCATCAAATCTCATGCCAATTAAGAAAAAAATGGAGTTAATGTGCTTCACCTGTTCCAGACGGTGAAGCCCCGTGATCTTCTGGCGCAGGAATCTGAGACTCGCTTGTCTGCGGAGATGGTGGCGAGGAGATTGGATCTGGAAATGAAACTTGAGATTTTGCTGAGTGGCCCAGGCCATCTTGAAAATCAGCTGCCTGGGGGAGACTATGCCTCAATACCCCTAACTCTGCCTGATTGAGATGAAACTCTTCGGGAGGGCTCAGAAGAGGCCTTGAATCCTGCTCGTCTACCAGACATTTTTTTTTTTTGGCCAATCATGGTCAGCTCACCTCCATATTCAGATTGCTAATGGCAAGAGCAAATATATGATTCAAATTTGGCTTACTTTTGATCAAGGTATGATGCAAACTGTTGAGCGGTAATTCTTCCAGATTCGCAACAAGGGGACTATTCTGTTGCGAGGACGTTGGAGCTTTTAATAGGAGATTGGTATCTGTCTGACCTGAGTGCAGGTCCTTCGTTGCATAACCAGGGTTATCATCTTGATTTTTTGGCGAGGTATTTTCTTCGAGAAAAGAGTAACCAATGAGCTAAAACATTACTTGACAAAGCAGCTATATTTCCATGGCCTACCATCAAGCACACTGGGGGAAGCATGGTGAGGGGTGGAGCTGGGATTGGATCCGTCAATTTGTCTCGGAGAGGCCGCCGAGCCGCCTTCACTTTGCAGCGTGTCTTGAGTTACGGAATTCGGCGGTGGGTGCTCTATCTTATCCCGGTTAACCGACTGAGGAACCACGTCCTTCTCGTTTCCTTGGGTCGGAGATATCCAAGCAACATTGTTGAGGTCCTCTCCAGGTAGTTCTTTTTTTTTATATCACAACAGAGCCCCTCAGATAAGTGTAAGCTGTTGAAAAAGTGATGGTAAAACGAAGAATCAGTGTCGACCAGATTATTTGCTTACTTGGTTCAGTGGTAGAAATCGGTCGATCCCTTCCAACCTCAGTTGATTGCACCACAGTGTCGGGCGCACTTTCTGGTACGTGGTAAGCGGGAGCTGCCGCACCATGTTCTTCTTCACTTCCGGCTTCCTGGAGATTTACGTCTCCCTTTTCTTCTTGATGTGACGAGTGCCCATCTGGCTTCAATTTTTCTTCTAGTTCTACATGCGATTATAATAAGCCAGAAGTTAGAGCTACTCCAGATATATCACCAACGATCAAGCGACTGCATTCGACTTACGTTTTGCTGCGACAGTAGAAATAGGCTTAGGTTGTTCCATCGCGATGTAGTCCAGCGGCGCCTCGTGCTCCCTTTCTCGAATTACTGTTTCGGCACCATTTGGCCGAGGTCCAGCTTCCACCCCGATCCTTTCCTGCCCTGCTTCCATCTCGCTATCTTGTTGACTCACCCCTCCCTTTCCGTCTTGGTTTGGTAATTTCGCAGCGGAGCTCTGGTCTTCCTGGACATCTTCTTGGTGTTAGACGAATCGACATTAGCATGCAAATTCAAGCTATCCTATTGCAAAAGCAGAAATGCTCATTTTGACTTACTCTCTTTTTGAGTGGAAGAGCGAGGGATGTTATCGCCCGCATCGGCCCGGTTCTTTCCAGTCATCAAGGGGTGAATTATCTCGTGATTCTGAGCAGGATGGGAGGTCGGCTCAATTTCTTCCAGGCCGCGGGGTGTAGTACTGAGCGTGGCGGCGTGGGCATCTGCATCAGGGATGATTTGTGCCATCTTTGAGGTTTTTTCCTGGTCTGAGTTTTTGTAAAATATTTATTCCAGAAAATTGTCACTCTGGATGAGCTTGTTTTCACGGGATGGTGACTATCAACATAAGAAATATCATGCAAACCTCCTTTGAAGCAATCCGGAATTATTAGCGTCCTTACTATTGGCTGAGGCGCCTTTCTCAAAAGCCGGGGTATTCCTTCTGTGCTCCACGTGGAGCCACCCTTCCACTTCCGATCTTTAATAAACATCCGCTTGGAACCTGCAGACATTCGATAAACCATGTCAGTATTATAGACTTTTTTTCGACCTATTTGAATTGCTTGGGGAATAGGGGAATATTGGGCTGGAGGGCAGGAACAAATGTCACGGCAGGAATGGGTAATTACATCCATAGGATGACAATTCAATTTCTTTCTGTGTTGACTTGGGTGTAATGGTCCGCAGAGCATGTAAGATATTTTTCATGATTATGAATTGACGAGATTGCATTACGCTCATTATGTTCCCCAAAAATTGCTTGATTTGAAAGGTGAGCACGAGTGCCCTGTTGCCCAACAGTTCCACTAGATGGGATGAAAGACGATTAAAAACTTATATTGGAATTTCCGGGACTTTGTGGAAACAAAGATGCCCAAGAAGGGTTGCGTATGTAAAAGAAAACAAGCAACACACCAAGTGGTGTCTTCTTTTGCGGATTGCCAACTCCCCTCGACTTGGCGAGCGATTCAAATTTTTCTTTCAAATTTGTTACATGTCCTGGCTTCGACTTGGTCAGCGATTCAAATTTTTCTATCATATTTTTCACATGTCCTGGACGTGCCAGCTCTGCGTCTGTTGACAAGGGGGAAATTGGCCCGGAAATTTCGCCTGTCAGCTTCTTAAAATACCCTAGTGCAACCGGGTAAGCTTGAAGATAAACCAAGAATAAATTAATGAGTTTTTGATTTTTTCTACATCTTTCCCGAATCCTTCTATGAACTTGAATGGCCGCTAATTATGTGGACGTACGTGGGCAATCAGGCCTGTACTCATGGCTTCCTTTTTGAGACTGCGAGTGTTGTGAGTGATAATACGATTTATATCGTTGATTGTCCGACTGGGGTCGACGGTTGGAAACACATGAGCGTTCACTCTCGTGGATCGTGGATACTGGTTTACGAGAGAGAGGATCGTTGGCTATCAAATTTTGCAGTTGTCCAGGCACGATGAAATATTAACGACAAGGACGTATTTAGTTTCGGTTCAGGTGAGTGACGTTCACAAAAAAAGAAAGTCAAGTGAAGGGTTCAACCAACAAATGATCACTTCTTCGGCTTGTTCATCAACGTCGAATGGTTCGTCAAGCTGGGGCAACCCAACTGGCGCCAGGCCACCCGGCGGATCTAGGCCCACATCGACCCGTGCGCTGGGATACAGAGGAGCTTGAGCGACGGCTTTGAAAGATTCACCGTTATCCACTATTATATTGGGAATGGCTCTCTTGGCCAAGGGGCTGGTAGACCGGCATCTCAAGTCGCCGTCTCGCGAGTCCTCGCCGAGGTTCGGAGGGCCAGAGGTGGAGCCGACGGTGATGACAAGGATATGAAAGAAGAAGTAGTCGAAAATGAGGACTATAAAAGATTTCATCGCGTTCAGCGGCGAGCCAAAGCAGACGCTCGCATGCAAGAATGACTGGTTAATTGCTGGGTGTCGCTCTAACATAGGCTATAAGTCCGACTTGTACCATACAGAGTGTGGTATAGATATATATGCTTATTGACTGAGGTTCAAAGCCGTGCTGGGTGGCGGCGTAGCTTCTGGGACACCGGCGCAAGCCGAATGACTGCTGATGATGACTGTGTGCTGCGACTATCTCAATTTAAACGTATCAACCCTGGTCAGTCAGCCTGGAAGAGGGGACTGACATACAGGCGTCAAGGCAGTACGGTGAGTCAAGTTGGATCGAGGCTTTTGTCAGGGAAGTTGTAGGAGTAAACGCCTTGCCAGCTCCGGCGGAGCATGCGATGGCACTCCCCGCTGTCACGGGTCTGTGGGACAGACGATAAATTATGTAGGTGGAGAATGGTTCGGATAATAATCATCATACAACCAACGACACTGATGAAAGCCGAGGAGGGACTGCTTAGCGAAGGATATGCCCTTGAGGAACACTTCCTGGCCAATTGCGGAACATTTTTCGTGATGCTCCCTATGTCGATCACACTCCTCGGACACATAATGGATCTTCGCTCTGGCAAAAATAAGTTTAGGCGACTGAATTTCCATGCTCGGAATTGAAGGCACACGAAAATTCATCAAGACTGCGTCCTCTCCGACCTGTCTCGCTTCCCCATGATGATGGCAACACCAACAGGGAGACAGGCCCAAGGCCGGTCACCGTAAACATAAACAGCCACATCTAGATACCGGGCCACCTACAAGAAAAGCATCGAGGCTTACTGACTTGATGAACACACAAGCAGCAAAGGATTGCGGAGTTAAAATTCACGTATATCAGACATCCCTGGCCAGGGTGTCAAGAATTTCTTGGGTTTCATAGCTTTCAAAAGTAAAAAAAAAAGCTATGAAACCCCCCAAAAAGGGAGATTTATCACATTTAACATGAAATAAATTGGAACATTTTTTTAAACTAATGGAAGTGTGGGAATAAAATTTAATATGACCAAAATAAATTACTTTGCAATCTGAAAAAAAAAAACATTCAGAAAGCCAGGGATAGTTCCAAAAATATCAGAAGATTCTTTTTCTGGGAAAAATGAAATTTACCATTGAATTCTGAACATTCAAGAGTTTAGAGAAAGAGTTCATTATCATTAAAAATGTTTCAATTTGACCCTGAAATGAATTGTTGAGAAATAATTTCAGTTTGCCAAAATTTGACCCACGACCCACCCCCGCCGCACGGGTTTTGAAGGTGCAAC
>LAVV01008291.1:0-13632 GCA_001263375.1 Puccinia sorghi
GTTCATCAATGATGAATGGCTTTTACTGGTCATGGATTACTAGGCTGAGGAGAAGCAGTCAACTGGCTTTCCTATAAAGATTTCATCCCTGTGTTGTGAATGATGAGGGAAAAAAATAATTTGAGCTGATATTAATTTCAGTAGTAATTTCAGAAATGAGCCTGGTATTCTTAATGTAAAAGAAACTGTATAATAAAATTTGATAGGTTATAATTCTGCACCCAGAAAGAACTTCATTGAAAAAAGATTACTTGATGTAAAATTTAACTTTCCAAAGAACTATTTCCTGTGAATTTTATCATATCAGATTGGGATTTTTCAGCACTTCTGGTTTTTTCAAATTTGAACAATCAGGATTTTAAATTTGGTGCTCAAATAAATGCCTAAGCAAACAAGTCAGGTTCATGGAATGTTGAAAATCAAATCAAAAATCAAAATAAAAAATAAAAAACACAGAATTCTTATTGCACATTCAAAGAAGTCACATCATTTTTCTCAATCTTAGTAACAGTAAGCAAAAAGAAAGAACAATACAAATTGAAGTTTTTCAGAAAAAACTGTTCACTTG
Organism: Puccinia sorghi; assembly: GCA_001263375.1. Classification (NCBI taxonomy): domain Eukaryota; kingdom Fungi; phylum Basidiomycota; class Pucciniomycetes; order Pucciniales; family Pucciniaceae; genus Puccinia; species Puccinia sorghi. The sequence goes on from LAVV01008291.1 coordinate 569, forward strand.
AGAGATTTTTGAGTGGTTTGGTCAAGCCTGCTGGTATAATGATTCAAAAAGAAAAATTGATATTTGCTTGGCTTATATACAGATAAGAAGAATGGAGATAGGGAGTAGATATAGCAAGGATATGGAAGGGATACAGAGAAGATGAAAGCTGAGATAAAACTGGGAAACAGTAAAGCAAACTTCATGGAGGTTCCTGAATCTTTTTCTTGCTGTAACAACACAACAGAGCAATCCTAAGAATGGTAAAAGAATCAGAGTGAATCAGAAGAAGAGAAGGTGAAAAAATAGGAAACAGATCTAGAAGAGTTTGTGGGCTTTGAGTGATCTTAATGAAGGGCATCAATCTTGAATGGATAAAGAAAGACTACAGTGATGGTGGGGATCTAAGTACAACAAGATTGGTTTCCAGAATGAAGCTGCGGACTACAAAGTGTATGAAATTGACTGACTACCTAGTGTATGATTTTATACTACTGGAGGAGGAGATAGGAATATGCTAAGAAAGATAACCAACAAAATTAAATAAAACCTTATGTTCTCTTATTCAAGATCAATCTCACAAAATATAAGTCAAACATGAATTGTAACGCAAGAAAAAACAAAAATTGTAAGTGCCAACAGATCAACAAAGGTACTCTGTGGAACTAATTCTTATATTCCTCTTGGATGTCAAATATACTTTGAAAGGAAGATTACTACCCTCTCCTCCTTTTCATTCCCTGATTCCTCTCTTTTTTCTTCTTTAGATACTTACTATTGGTCAAAAATAACACTTCTTTCTTTCAATAGGGTGTATCAAATATAGCAAATCCACAATTAGAACCCAGTCAATTATTAAAAATAAATTTCTTCATTAATGGTTCTTAAGAGGTTATTGGTGGAGAAAAAACATATTTTAAAAAGGGTGGATTTTATAAAACCTGTCAATTACATAATGGTAGAAATGGTAATATTTCATAGCCCCTAATGTTGGGGGAGTATTATAAAAAATTATAAGAAGACTTTTATAGCTCACTGAAAAGAAAGTTTTAGCAAATAGTATTCTGTTTTTTTTTTTTTTTTTGAAAAAAAAAACAGAACACTGGGAAACAGGAAAGCAACATATAGAAGATTTTTTCAATATTCCTGTCAGGGGATGTGGTTCAAGGATGACAAATGCATTGATAGGAATTAGCAATGACCTATATTTCCTGTAAATACTAGGTTTCAAATAAGCCAATACGCCAAAAATATTTCCAAACTTATTTTGAAGAGATACTGAATATTCAAGGACAACTGAGGAAGAATCAGGAAAAAAGGTATAATTTTTCTGTTTCATCTGACTGGGTCAAAGACAGTGGTAAATAATTAGGGGTTCAGTGATACTACAAGATTGTTTCTTCCAAGACAATTCAAATCAAAATATAGATTCCTGTATAACAATGATCCAATCCAGAAAATATCAACATGAATGCTCATAAGAAAGGGGTAGTAAACATGAAAAAATTGCAAGGTGGTATCAGGGTTAACCTATTGTGAAGCTCTGGAGTGGTTGTGCTCTCTTCATAAAATGTTCCCCTTTTCCAGTTACCACAGAACTCCACAACTTCAAATTGATTGTGGGGCTTTTGAACAAATGGTCAAAATTAGATTCAAATCATCTTCCATGTCTTACCTTCATTATGGTCACCCCCGCTGCTTCTAGTTACCTCATCATTTATATCCTCCTTACCAGTAAAAAATGTTTTTATTTTGTGGAAATAAGACAAGAAACATCACAAAAAAAACCCTCTTGTGTTGGTGTTCACTGCAAGATGGAAGAAGATGAAAGTGTAACAGGAAGCTCTTCTTATAATCATAAGGCCAGAGATTTTGAGACACAAGCTCTTACAAAAACTACTGTCAATGGAATTCAGGCTATGTGATGATGGAAGAGACTAGGTTAGAACTTCATGTGTTACCACAATCTTTATAGAGATCAACTTCAACCTGCTTGAATTATGTTTTTACAGTCCATTTAGAGTTGAAAACTTGATATACAGTATTTGTGAGGCTGGGCAAAAGAGGAACACTTGTTTTGATTCTTTACAATTCTTATATAACGCTAGGATTTGTATTTTCAAGCACACTCCACCATCTAGAATAGGTCAGCTGGTATGTGATTTGGAAGGTGAATGAGGAAAAAGCCGCAACATTGAGTTTTTAAATACCATGAGAGGATGTTGATGCCAAATATTTTAGTGTATGTGAGTGGCGGACTTATATGAATGCGAGTGATAAAGAGAAAAGTAGTTTTACACCATAAATGAACGCGAATATGACAGCTAGGGAAATCCTCATATCTTGCCGAGTATATATACAAGACTGTTAGAGGGCGTCGCCTGCATCGAAGAGGTTTGTGTTGCCGTTTGGCGTTGAACTAGCTTCTTTGGTAGCTGAGCCATGGGTAGGATTGGGATTAACTCCATTACCTGGTACGTATGATTCTTGCGGTATGCTTGATTCGTCTAGCTGTTCAGCGCTCTCGATTACGTCGTATAAAGCGGACGCTGCTTCAGGCGGTGGGACTCGTCCTCTGGTGAATTTAGGCAGGCGGAGGAGATAAGGTGGTTCAAGTGAGCCTCCAGGGGAGACGGGTGATGATAGCCACAAAGGTGACTCACCGGAGAATGTCGAGCGAAGGGATCCGTTGGCCGTAAAAAGCTTCGTTGGTGTCTTTCTGAAAAAGTTTCAGCCGGGATGTGTAGGTTGATAAGTAGGAAGACCAAGTGGCGCTGGACAATGAGAATAATAATAATCAAGTACAGGGTTACTTACTCGCTCGATGAGAGCTGTGCCCTCTAGTGACAAACCTGCAAATAGACCTAAGATCCGGGTTGGATAAATATCAGGATTGTATACAAATTTGTTGATGGCCACCCGTACCTTTATTTTTGCTGTATGTAAAAAGGGGTGCTGGATGCAGGAGGCTTGCGTTAACAGCACCACCAGTACCGATTGGGCCGACAGCAGCACTCAGATTTCCTGTTCAGGGAACACCATCAAAATAATGAGTTGCGCCCGAGATTTTCGAAAAAGGCAGGCGATGAGGGTACCTCCTATGGTCATATTCCCTGTGGTTGCAAAAGCACGAACTGCCTCCTCAGAGTTGAGCACAATAACACTGCAATCAATTCGTTCAGGTCAGCCTTGCCGAGGATGAACTGTGATATTGATCCGACGCACAATTCACTAAAATCAGCTCCGACCTGTAAGCCAAATCCTACACCACCAGTAGCGATGCAGCTGGGGGCCGACCACGAACCGTCTTCCAAACGGGCAATCACGATTCCGGAACCTGCTTTGCCTGACCACACAAAACCGACCTTGAGAATTGTAAAGATGGCGAGACCTGTGTGGGGCGGACGATCTGTTAGCCGGGTTTTTATCCATCTAAAAAAAAAAACTAGAGCCTGCGCTGCAAGAGGGACCAAAATTCAAGATCTACCATGAGCATTCTGCAGGACGGCTTTAGGTATGGCATTCAAGGCGGATTCAGGATGCGCCGGATCGGCGAGGAAGGAAGAGAGGATCTTGGCGGAGCGTTCACACTATTATGCCGAGTTGAAGGGTCGGAGAATAGAGCCAAGGTTGGTCCCAACGATATTTCAAACAAACCCGTTGCATCAGTCAGCCAACCTTGCTTGAAACACATAAATAAAAAAAGGGGAATCATTACCTCGGACTCAAGTTTAAATTCGGTGACCAATTGACGACTGCCGTCACTAGCCATGGTGGCAACATCGCGACTAAAAGCCGTAGCCTGAACACCAACCTAGAAGAGGTAGATAAAAAAAGAAGAAAAAAAAGGTACGGGTGCTCACGAGATGTTTAGATAGGTTTTCCAAGAGTGAAGACTAGAAAGGGATACTCACCTTTTTGGCGGCCGATTGAAATTTATCCAGTAGAGACATGATCCTGGGATGGAGTAGTAGTCGAAGTGGCAGTTTTGAGTGTTTCCACTCGCAGACTCGCAGTAAGCACGCAGATATGCACTTACACACAAGTCCATACTATGCATCACTCAAGTCCATACACTGCCACTCTCGCTGAAGCTTCTAGATTCCAAGAGAGAAGTCCAACATTGACTTGGAAGGAATGCCTCGATGGGCCTTGCGGAGAGGCAAGCCCGCAGTTCAGGGGGAAACCGTAGTTTGGAGAAGCGCGTGCATTAGTGTTGCATGAAGAGATGGATATATAATTATAGTTCCAAAGCTTGATGTGATTATCGATAACTAATCCGGAAAGAGGAAGAAGAAATAATCAAGACTAGCACGAGTGGAGCAAACGTTACTGAGCTCAAAAGGGCAAGGAGAAAAAAAATACAAGATGCGATGCAAGAAAAAAAAACAAATTTCCTCCAACAAAATCATTATCTCATATTTAAGCAAGTCGTTAAGAATCGTGAATGCGTGGTTGATTTGGGTCGTAAATGGTTTTTCTGGTGTTGCTTAAATGTATAGCATTGCGCGGTCTGGTAATATATCCATAGAAGTTCATGTCGAAAGAATCACGACGGCTGAAGGTGCTTCTTGAGCTCATTAAGTTCGTGCTACAAACGTTATTTTGTTTTTAGTCAGCAATGACCCCACAAGAGACAGATGGATGACAAAACGCACTCGAAGATGAAGCACTTCGTTTTTCAAACCCTGGATTGTGTTCAAATCTTCGGGATTGCTAGGGAGTTCGGGGGAGGTGGGTTCGGGGGACCGATTAGCCGATGATTTCTGATGAGACAAGACATCAGTATGTGACGTGAGGCTTCAATGCACATTGAAAGATAGTTGACTTACTTTGTCTTCGAACTTCTGACCGAGCGAGCTGTACCGTTTGGCAAGACGTAGACTCACGGCTCTGACGCGCTTACCGCCAAACTTCCCAAGCTTCCCAAACTCATCCGAGTCAGAGCCCTGGTCGGGTAAAGGTAGGGATCCGTTGATGCTATGGCGAGGATTGTGGGTCGCGCCGAAGGCTCGTCGAAATACTGAGGCTCTGTTACCTTCAAAGCTACCGCCCTTTCCGTGAGCGCGATCTGCCTCGGTCTCTTCCATCGATCGGATAGACCGTTCGTCTTGCCTACTAGGCTCGGTAGGGAACGATATCTTGAGGTCGGATGAAAAGACCGACGGGAGTAATCGTTGGAGAATTTCTGAGGGAGAGGTCGAGGAAATTGCGCTGGCATTAGACTTTTTTGTGACGAGAGCATAAAGCTAATCAACCGACCTTTGGAGCGATAGTAGAATGTAAACTGTGCAATGACTTCATGAATTTCTTCCGCTACGAGCCCAAGTTCAGCGCCAGGCGGATGGTTCTCGATAAATCCTAATCTGCGGAGTTGATGAGTGAAAAAATTCAGCAAGCAAATCAAGAGGTGCTGTGAGCTCAAGGAGTCGTGAGACGCACCTGGTCCAATGGCTAATTTTTTGACGCATACGTTCTGGTAAGGGTGCACTGCCACTAAAGACGGGGGTTAAAGCGACTACGCGAGAGGTGGGCACAACGTTGGCCCGGCTGAAAGTGACGCTGACTGAACCAACTCTGTCTAGGATGTACTTGTCGGACAATGCGGAGTGTGGATCTGTCAAGACAGAAGAAAAAAAAAAAAAAAGAAGAAGAAGGGAAGGGATCAGTATCGATAGATAAAAAAAAATCAATTACTCGCTGAATTGTACTAGTGTAAGAAACTCACGGGTGGTCTTGATTTCACCCATGACCCAAGGCCGTCTACGAGTTCCATCGGGGACGACCCAAAGCCCATTGTCGATACCCGAGATGGGGCAAGTGGGTGTTAAGCCGTCTGGTCCAATCGCTTCGTAAGATCTAGGCTGACCCTTCTGACAGCCGTCCACTTGTATTTGAACATGGATGCCGCCGTTGGCTAGTAGCCTAGGGTCGATGGACCAATGGACCGAATAGGGCAAATCGGATGGACCATAATCAGGAGTGGGATTTGGATTGGACTCGACGGGTAGGTAGCAGGTGGCGGAGCCGTCGAGAGAAATGTTGGGCAGTAATTCGGGGAATCGGTTTTCGGGATCGGAGGCATGGACAAGGTGGCAGGTAATTTGGTTAGTCGAGGGCATGTTGGGATTGGGAGGTGGGGTAGCTGTAGTGAGATGGTTGGGATGAGAACAGGGGGTATAAGAGTGCTAGTTGGGGAAAAACGGCTAGAGTAGTAATAGGAGGTAGATGAAATTTGGTGGATCAGGAAGGTGGGACAGGTTGCGGAAAGGAGCAAGGTGTTCCCAAAGATGAGATATTAAATATTCTGCGGAGTAGAAGAAATCAAGATTTGATCGGAATGGGAAACATTGCACTGCGAATGGGCCAAGTAAACGAATCAAGTTGGACAACACAACCAAGACGTAAATGAGATATTTCTTTTTAGTTTCTTGCTGCGAAGGAGACGACAGTGACGAATGGACTGGTTAAGAGAACAGAAGGATTAATTAGTTTCCTGTTGACTTCTGTGCAACCAGCTTAGAGCTGGGCCCAGGGTAAAACATCATCATGACCACTTATCCAATAGTGGATGACGTATGTGGATATACACAGTACAACACGAAAGTGGAATTAAATCTTCACAGACAATATATCTCAACTTGAACATAAGAATTCTTAACAAACTGGAGGGCTTGAATAGAGATCCTTTAATATATAAAGAACAAGAAAAGGAAGAGGATGTAAATAGTCAGAATATCACATATTGCTTTTATCAACAATTCATGAATGAGCGGTGATAGAAAAATCATCTCATTGGAGAGGCTTAAGCAAGGATCTATAACAACTAGACACAAATATGAGTTTCAAGATTGCCAAGTGCCAAACCATAGCCCGTTCCACTAGAAAGTACTTTCAAAATAATTTCCAGATCACACACTTTGAACAGTCGAGGCAGATTGTCTTTCCACATCAAAGAATGATTGTACTGCCTTGGAATTAATAATGCAAACCAACAAGTTCATCAAATCTCCACAGATAACAATAGCTGGATGAACGTGGAGCAAATCCACAAAATTGTAAAATTTCAAAGATTGGGCCATGCTATTATAGTCTTGTCCAACTGAACAAGGAGTATTATAGCCAAAAAAAAAAAAAAAAAAAAAAAAAAAAAAGAAAAGACATTTCATATGAACCATTAGCACAGAGACAGTTTATAATCCCACAGGTAGACTACTACTCTGTAGCTATATATTTGATGATTGATTCCATCACTTAGAACAAGATGCCACAATAAGCATGCTTCTGCCTCCTCTCATACACCCATCATTTTCCACACTCAGCTTAGCAGCTTGATAAGACCTTTAATCCATCCAATGGACCCTGTTGATTCCATGATGGAGATCACCAGTGGCACCAACGTGTATGAATGCACTGCCAGATGTGGCATTGCACCGTACAGGTATCAAGTATTTAGTGGTGTGTAGCCAAGACTAGCTGCTGGCTTAGGGAGGGGTGCAAGATTCAAAGTTCAACAAAATTCCAAGGAGTTCTGCTCACAGGTTAGTGCTCCTACTCACGTTGTAAACCTGGACTGGACTGAGAGCCTATGAGCAGGCACTAGGTACACTTGTGGACATTAAAACTTATTCCTGATTTAAGATGTCAAAAGAAACAATCTGTCAATTGATAAAAAGGATGAAGAAAAACTTAGGAACCCCAAGACTCAGAGTAACAGTATAGATAGTGGTACTACATGTAACTTTGACAGCAACGAACTTCTGGCTCGGAAAATGAACTGGGAAAGGGGGTAATAAATATTTGAAAATCGAACACCTCGTTTACAGAAAGTATGAATACTTCAGAGAGCAAACCAAGGGCTTTGCAATCGTCGGCTTGTCTATATGATAGCTTGACGGATTACTATCAGGGACGCTTTGGATGGATGGGAATGTGGGCAAAGCGAGGTAGTGGTGTGATGAACGGAAAAGTAGCAGGGGTGGCGGCTGTGCTCAGGAAGAGGGCAAACTGATTTTAGTTTCGCAAGTGTGTGCACTGAAGCCTGGATACTAGTGACGAGGAGGCGAACGCTGGGCTGGGTGCTGTATATCGACATATAGTTTAAGTAGGGTAAGCTGCAATGTGAAATGGAAGGGGATTGTGTAAGGGAAAAGAAAAAACTGACGCTTCAAGTGGGCGAGCACTGGCCAGCCCCTCCTAGAGGCTACGAGTTTTCCGGCTGTGAGATAGATTGCTGAGGCAACTCCGTGGGATTGAGCTGGTAGGCGATGGGTGCTCAACAAGCGGTAACGAGGACTGAGTCATACTTCGCTGTGAGTCGATTTAGCCCATGCAAAAGATTAAGGAACGCCAAGCAAAGGAGGCCCGGCCATGTGTGCTGAGGGTCAAGGAGCGGTTCGGGGATGGGTCTCGTTACCACAGCTTCTTCAAGTAATTGCCCCATGAGACGGCGGAGTGAGTTTGGTCTTTCGAGTCTCCGGTAGGTGCAATAGACTCCGGGGCGGGAGGAGCTGCGTCAGCGTTCCGAGGATGGTTGAGAGTGGTAGTAGTCATCTCGGCGGGAGATTGATACGATTGGCCGTGCCTCTCAATTTGGTTGCGTAGGTCGAGGTTTAGGAGATCGCTTTCTTTGCTAAGTAGGTCAAACATTTGTTGGCGGGCCGAAAACATGTTTTCAACTACTTCTAGCTTTTCATCGAGTAGAGCGAGTCGGTCATCGAGGAAAGGTAAATCTGACGAGGGAGTTTGTGGTGCTGTTGACGAGGTACTGGAATAGCTTGTAGAGGTGCGACAGGTGCTTGTAGTGGCGGTGGATAGTTTTTTTCGTTCCCGTTCGACGACACGAGGTAGTTTGAGTTCTTTCCGCCAGGTGGATGGATGGCCTACAGATTCTGCAGTTGAAGCAGGCTCTGATGCTGCAGGTGACGGTGCGGGTTGTAGTTCAGGGGGTTTGGGGATCAATGTGAGTTGTTTGAGATTTGGTGTGAGTCGCTTCTGATTGGAGGACCACATTGTTGGTGGGTTCGCAGGGGGAGGAATTGGAAAGAGCGCTTGGGAGGTTCTCTGGGAAGTTTCAACCGAGTTGTAAGAACTTGAAGTTTGCTTAATAGTGTTCGGACTTGATTCAAGGTTGGGTATGTGAAAGGTGAAGGGTGGTGAGGTTTTTAAGGGAGGCTGCCTATTAATGATGGTAAGAAAACTAGGACTGTACGACTTTTGAGGAAATGGAATGCTGATAGAGAACTAAGGGGCTTTTGACGAGTTGAGGAGACGACGGTATAAATGCAGGGTATGTGCGGGAGCTGAGCAACAGGGGTAAGGCGGGAAGGATTAAGGAACCGGAGTATGCAGTCTGTGTGGGGTAGGGTGCCCTGATGTTGAGTAAGTTGATGTCCAAGCGTAGTACTTCTCAATTGGACGACAGTGTAGCCCATTTATAAACCAGGTGTCGATTATTATTGTTTTGAAAGTTCTTAATTGGTTTCGTTTTAAATCTTTTTTGTTTTTTCTTTTGACCAAAAGCTAAGATCCCCTCGCAGAGGGTTTTAATACATATAATATATATTTGAGTACACAAAATTTTTAAGCTTATTTTTCCTTGAAGTGTGGATCTCCATGTACTCTGCACACGTAATCATCAGCAGCACACGTAATCTGCAACACAGACATTCTACAGCTGTACCCTCCACGACCTCTCAATTACCCCCTCCGTTACAAAACAGCTCCGTAGGAAGCCGATACCCGCAGGCAATCGCATCCGACAGAAGAAAAATCACTCTCAACACTCATCGCACGTGGCCAACCGATTTGCTTTCCGAATCGAGTGGTGAGTGATCACACCACTCTACTGAGGGAGCAATTCAACCTTGTGCTTGACCAATTGTCACAGAGCCCACCGTTCAGGACCTCAACTTGAATCAAAAGCCGGATCCCAATAAAAGCTCAACCCAAGCTCGCAGTAGGCATCTGAATATACTCCAGTCAGCTCACAATGGCAACAGCATACATACTGGCAATCAGCACCCTCACTACTACAACCCAAACATCTCCCCTTCTCCTCCACCTGCTGGATGGAGTACTCACCCGCAATTACCACAGTATCAGTCCAACCCACAAACCTCTCTTCTTTCTGCCCCTGAAGAGCCTAATACAAGATGATGGTAGAAAACTCCCCCAAGGGGAAACTGTATTGCTAATGGAGAAGATATATAAGGTCTGGAAAACATAAATACATACTTTGGATGATGAGAAACCTAAATCCATGAGAAAATATAAGATATAAGTATAGAAAAATGTGAAAGTGACCCCTCCCCCCCCCCTCATCATCCGCAAACCAAAGAACATTGTTGAGACCCGCCCACTCTGTGTGTGAAAGCTCAATTAATCTTGCGTGAAACTCAAAAGCTGCGGAAACGTACTGGATGATAAACTCAAATCATCTTGGTTGAAACCTAATCCAATGAAGGGAAAACTCTCTCTGACATCATATCTCATTAGTCATTGACTTCTTTTTCCAAGCTCACTTGTCAATCAACTCAACTCACTCTCTTGGTCTTGTCCCTATTGACTCACTTCCTCAAGACTTCTCGTCAACTTGTCATCAAGTCCTACTTGGTGAGGAATGAACCTCAATCAAACTCATTTCCTTTCTTCTTTCTCCCTGTCATTTCTATATTATTAAACTGATCTTTTCTGCTATCCTAGTCCATTGTCTTTCTTCTAGTTGTCATTGTCCTAATCTACAAAAGAGTAGTCTGTCTAGAATCATATATTCATCCAGGGTATGCATGTTGATTTTTCTCACTTCCTTTCTTCTCTATTTATATTTTTTTTCTAATCTTCCTGTTTCAGCTCTGGTTTCTGTACTTGAAATAAATTCTTAGCTTGTTAAAACATAAGAAACAGAAAGGAAATAAAACATCAAGAACAAGCAAAAACATATAAACAAGAAGAACCAGAATTATGTGTGAGATCATCAAGGAAAACATGAAGTGAGAGAAAAAAAATCAGAGGAATAGGAAAGAGAATACAATGAAAAGAGCCAATAAAAACACTGCCAAAGGGATTAGTTCCACCCAGATCTCCGTAAAGCTAAGCAAGAAATAAGATGTGTGAAGTCAATAACTGAAGAAATCATCTCACATCCCTTGCAGGTCTTAGAGAGACGGACAAGCACAGGGGGAGTAAGTTGTGGGACTCCTGTGGGACAAATGATAATATTTGGTAAAGATCCTCTGAGGGGGAAATAATTTGCTAGATAGTTCACAGCTATTAAAACTGATGGGTGGTTTGAAAGACCTGGCCCTCTAATAGAATAGTACTACACAAATATCAGGAATCTTGAATCAATACTTAAATAAAGATGGCTGATTTCAAGACAGAGTTACTATGTATAGTAGCCTTTATCAGACCTAGATCACCCTAAAAAATAATCTTGCAGACCTGGTAAAACTTCTGATGATGGATAAAAAACCCAGTGGGATTGATTATGTGAAAGGATAACACTCAAGACTATACTGATACCCCTACTACACTAATGACCCCAAATTGTACCACTACTGATGTTGTACTAATAATAAGCGGCTTGAGACAAATTCTTTGATTAATTGCCTACTACTATGTTGTTGAAGCCCTTGAATCAACTGTAAATTCCTAGTTTTGTACTACTACCCCTACTCTGCTACTACTAATTGTTGTTACTAATTTAGTACTGCCTTCATTCTTGTTGTAAATACTGTTAATAAGCCCTTATAGACATAATTATTGCTTGAAAGACTGCTACCACTCACCCTTACAGGGGAAATACTGCTAACACTACTACTACTTGTTATTTTAAGAGGCAAAAACTAGAGGATAGAGTTCAGACACAAAACGCAGGAGAGAGAGAGAGAGAGAGTGACAAACAGGAGTAAGAAAGACAAATACCTAGAGGACCTTGATGAGCTGAGACAAGAGGAGAGTTTGGAAACAAACAACACAGCAAACAATCCACCACACACAAACTCTCAAACAGGAAGACTAACAGGATAAAATCAGCAGCTGATGAGAAGTGATGAAAGTAAGGAAATCAGCCAAGTCTTCGAAGTCTGGCAGCAGATGACCTTGACTTCAACGGATGATCTGTTGATGAGATAAATTCCTGTTGAACTGATGGTTTGGAACAATTTGGTTCTGGTCGAGATGAGGAAGGGAACAGACTGGTTGAGGAGCCAGGGATGAGTTGAGGACCATGCATGCCTAGCTGCAGAGACCCCCTGACTGACATTCTGACGCACCCCCTTGCTCAAGGCTGCCAAGGAAATGAGCATACAGATGAAGGCTCCTGAGAGCTCTCTTGATTGATGTTTTCCCAACGCTTGGTGAGAAAGTTGGCCAGCAATCCATTTTTTGGAATGAAATGCAGAACAATTGTTTTGATATTGATCTCCTTCCAAATGAAATGATGTTTGAGGGACATATGTTTTGTCTTGAAATTTGAGTGATTTGACTTGTTGTTGGCCAGTGAAATTGCTCCTTGATTGTCTTAAAAGATTGGCGTAGGACCAATAATCTGGATATTGAAGATCTTCTTCAGGAGTTTCTTGCTCCTTGGTAATTTTGCCAAGAGATTTGTACTCTGATTCAGTGAGGAAAGTGAGAGTGTAGGTTGTTTCTTTGATCTCCACAAGATGAAATTACCGTTGAAGAGATTAAGATTTCCTGACACAAGATTCCGGGCATGAGGCTCCGTCTGCATTGGCTTATCCCATGAGAATTAGACTCTGATTTGAGATAAACCAGACGCACACGGGTGAGCTAGGAGGACTATTATGAAAGTCCGACGCAGACGAGGGAAGAGAGAATCACCTGAGAGAAACCAGACACACGCGGGTGAGCTAGGAGGACTATTATGAAAGTCCGACGCAGATGAGGGAAGCGAGAATAACCTGATGGTGATGGAAGAAACAGAAGAGATGAGAATTGAATTGCATGATGAGCAAAAAGGAAAAGCGTTTTAATTATTTGAGATCAAGCTAAAGAGGATTGATTAGACTAAGAGCAATAACAATGAAGAAAGAAACAAATAGAAAAGTATACCTAAAGGA
>LAVV01008302.1:1138-14760 GCA_001263375.1 Puccinia sorghi
GAACTCAAGATCCCGCACCCAGGCGAACAGGGATGACTCCTCATCCTGCAATCTACATACTCAGACAAGAACACCCACTCACCAGAACCCCAGAAACGTCCTCCTCTCCAAGAACAGGCCTTAACATATGAAGTTAAACACTGAGTTTCAGTATTTTTCTTCATCAACCACCTTCACAGGAAAAATCAGTTTCCCAGCTCCTCTTTCACCCTTGATGTCCCCTACTGGAATCCTAGATGCTGGAATTTCTACCTCTGTAGTGCCTCCTGTTTGTTTGAAGGTGTTAGTTGATTGATTCAAGGATGATTTGCACAATAGGAATTTCATTTTCAAACAAGACTATTATATTGAATGAGATTTGATTGTTGATGATTATTATTGAATGAGATAAGGAAAAGGAAACAGGATCAAAGAAATAAGAGAAACTGATACAAAATCTGAGAGGGGAAAAGATACAAATCCAGAAAGGTCAGGTCATGTGATGCAAACATTTCTTCAGTCTGAACACTGCATAGTTTCTCTAACTTCAACAGAACAGTGCCTTGCATTTTATATTGCACAGGTTGATTTAATTCAGCATTTGAGTGGCTTAGTTAGTGCAGCACCAACTATCTAGGCTGAGACCAACAGAGGCATATTTTCTTGAAGTTTCTCAATCTGTTGGAAAGCCCCTTACACCTTCCCCTTTTTTTTTTTTTTGGTGTTGTCACTGAGACTCAAACGTAGAAGACAAGTGACTGATCTGAATTTTGGCAAGCTCCTCCACACAAAGCTCATGCAGCTTTATTTCACCATATCCAATATGGAAACAGTTTGATTATGACTGGCATAACAGGCATTTTGGAATACCAGTTCTTTTTTTCTATGTGGCACAGAAAAACTTGACAAAGCTCAATCAGGCCAGTTGAATTCTACTTTGAAACACCAGTTTTCTTTGATGTTTTTTTCTTCATCAACAGATTGTCTTAACAGAAATTATCAACCCTCCAACCACTCTCTGTGTTTTACTGTTTTGATCCACAATGATTTCAGAATACCAGGTGCATATCTGCATGAGGTGCACAGAGCTACTCTCTCAGGCTGGATGTAATCCAGCCCATCAGACTATGGTGGTGCAGTTTGCTTGGGTTGGTTACCATGGTGATAAAAGCTGCAAGAATCAACAAATTATGGAACACTTTTTCTGAATAAAAAAAAAAGAAGAAAACAAAACTGGAGAGATGAAAACTCTGATGATCAAGATGTCAATTCACATGGAAGAACTGCAATGCTGTTGATGACTAAACAAAAAGATAAGACAAATCTGACAATGGGCACAACATAGGAGACTCAAGAAAATTACCTCAGCTTGGATATGCAATTTACACGAAGGAAAAAAATAATGAATGGAAATATATGTTTCATCTAAGTTGAAAGTTCCAGAATTCCCCAAGGCTAAATGGCACGCAACTTGGCAGAGCCTGCTGTTTGAACGAGGGAATATTTCTCGGAGTCTTGGTTGCTGGGAAAAGTGACAGAGGGATTGTTGCAAGGCGTTTGCGACATGAACGCTGGGGTTGAATGATTCTGAGGGCTAGAATGAGACAGCGTGGGTGTAGGGGGGTGAGAGTCGGTATTTGGCTGCGGTGAGTGAAGACGTGCTTGAGGCGTGAGATAATGGGTTGGGCCGCTGCTAGGAAAGGACGAAGTGAAGTGGGGTGACGGTATGGGTGTAGAAGAGGCCGAGTGACTGTGGGGGTAGCCTTGGAAAGAATGGGGGCCCGGATAATAGGGAACAGCGCTGTGATGCCCGTGGGTAGAGTAAAGCGGAGAGGTTGGGTTGGGCCATTGACTGGAAGAACAAGGACTTAGGGTACCACCACCCGGCGGACGACAGACGGAAAGCCCCTCGACGTGATAAGGACTTTCATGCGCCGATTGGTGTGAAATGGGGTACCGGAAATCAAAGTTACCCCCAGCACTCTGTAGGCTTGGAGACGCTGCTGAAACAGGAGAAAACATCGAGATACCAGTTGAGGGGGTCGCGGAGTGCGACATGGGACCTAGGTGACGGATTGTAAGGCATGGTGGTACAGCATCCGTGCTGCCTGCTGCACGCGCCATCTGCGACTGTGCCTGTCGACGAACGGGTTGTCTAACCTCGTGAACGGAATTTCCCGCCGAGGGGGGGACCAAAATTCTGCGGCGTGCGTTAATGAACCAATTACTCACTACAGGAAGTGGCACGCACAAAAGATAATGTGAGCGATTATATCCTGGCTTCCGCTGACAATTCAATAAATCGCGCTCTTACCTTGGTTCATGGTCAGGTTGGTCTCCTGGCATAAGGTTTTTTTCTCTTCCTCCGTTGGGTAGGGGTGAGTGGTGTGGGCCATTAACCAGCCCTTCAAGATACTTGTCACTAGAGTAGGGGAGAAGAGAACGCGTTCGGAAAAGGTGGAAAAAGATTCAAGGTGAATATGGAGAGCATGACGCACCAGCTGATGGCAATTTACCTCTTCGACGAGGGGCCGGAGTTTCTGTTGAGTTCCAAGTTGATGCTTGCGTCGTTTGTGTAGTCAAACCGGCTCCTGGAATCGCTGCGATCTGCGTGACATGGGGCGCATCGGCTTGCTGAGTGGTATCGTTGCTGGCGTAGGAGGGCCCGCTTGGTCCAGGAGGGGCCGAAGAAGAAAAGACTCTTTCTTGGGGCCGGTATTGTATCGATGAAGAGCATACCAGACTATTATTATGAGATGGCGTCGATGTTGAGTGGAGCTGAGAGGTTAAGGGATGAAAGGAGGAATTGGGCTGCAGCGGGAACGTAGCTGAGTTCGGTGCAGTCAATGTCATGATGGGAGAACCCGGATATGATGCTCGGTCGCCCGGTTGACTGTTGCCATTGCACTGCCGCGGGAGCCCCGGGGAGGGAAGGGCAGAGAGATAGCCATTGCGGTGGGTGGAGAAGTGGATCTGTTGAGCTTGCGACTGATGAGAAGCAAATGATATTGATGTGGCGGAATGTGGGGTCGCAGGAATGCCATTGGTTGAGTTGTGGTAGTCCTCAACTGGGAATGCAGCCAGTTCGGAAGAGAGTTGCAGCTGCGCGCAGAAGCCACAGCCAAGTCAGACAGAATTTTATTTACAATGACTTGCATTCGGCAAATGCTAATATAGAGAGTCTATCTGTGTTGAGATGGTACACACCGAAGTGGAGTTGGCCTCGGGCAGTCTTTGTACAGATGAGCTGCTCAACGCGTCCACCGCGACTGAATCGCGTCTGGGGTACTGGAGGTGCGCAGCGGGGAATTGCAGGTCTGCAGCAATGTCATGAGCAGCAGCACCACTCCGCTCTATTTCCTCTCGTGTGACGATGGGAGGCAGACTACTGCAATCCTCGTTTTCCCTTTTGACTTGCTTGATGACCGGCCCTCCGAGACTACCTGGGGACGAGTGAGGAGATGTGAAATGTGAATGTCGATGCTTGTCGAAGCATCGATTGTCCCACTGTGTTAGTGAGGGAGGGCGAGGACGCTTGTGAGAAACGCGTAAAGGTTCTTCTGCGTTAAGATCATCTTGTGGAGCTTGTCGCCCGGTGCTCATTTCGACAGTGGCGGTCCCACCATCTGAATGGAAGGTTTCACTTCTGCGGAGCGTGGGACGTTCGCCGCGAGCTCAATGTCAGCCTTTCTCTGGTGTGCAAGGGCAATTAATCGGATTTGAGGCTAATATATCAACTGACGAGGATGGAGGCGAAGCAGAAGCAGTCCCGGGGTAGGGTGGCAGGGCCAATGCAAATGGGCTGTCATACTCAAGATTTTTCTTCACAGCAACACCGTCAGCATCTTGTGGGACGGCGGGTTGATCGCCCATATCCGACAGCCGAACGCTTGAATGCTCCTCCCAATTGAATTCGGGGTAAACCTCTGGCTCCTGGGTGTTGTGGTAGTATAAACTGTATGACGTCCGGCGAGGGGCCGCAGGAGTGAGATGATGTTGGTGTTGCTGTCCACGAAGATACGCCTCTAACAAGTCTTGATCCGGTTTGACGTCTGTTGACGAGGGTGGAGAGGCCAACATATTTATTGGGGCGTCAAAGAATATCGAAACCACTTGAAGCTTTTTGGGATGCGTATTTGAATTTGCTTGCTGCTAATGGAACACTTGAAACCTACTTTTTGTGGACAGAGCTGAGATGATGGGGCGCGCAGGTCGGCTTGGTTGTGGCTATAGGGACAAAAACAACAACGAGCAGAATTAGGACATGAGAACTAAAACTCGGTTGTTACTAAGTAAGATTCCTAGGATAATTGGCGGCCGATGCTCCTCTTGGGGATTAGAGGATGTTCCAGCATCCGGTGCCTAAACCTCATGGCGTCGCGAAAACGAATATTTATCATAGTGATTGAAGAAAATGAGCATCCCCCCCTTGAATATGCACAAGGTGTGCCAATACATTATAGCCTACTTCCATCTGAGAGCAACCAGAGTCTCTCTCATCTCCCCCTCAAGGTTCCCTGACCTTGGGCACAATCTGCTGCGGGAATGGTTGGGAGGAAAACTCTTGGAAAAAGATGATGAGAATTAAGTGTACTGAGAGGGTCACTCACTGTTTGGAGACAGCGGACGATGATTGGCTGTAAGCTTTGTATTGATGGATGATGGATTTGACTGCTGTCGAGGTATCTCTTGTAGTTTAAATTGTTGACAGGAAGAGAAAGATGATGTACTGAATTCAGTACAGGTCGTACACCTGCGCAATGAAAGCGGCGGAGAAGAAGAAGCAAGATGATCAGGATCTCCACGGACAAGATAAACAACATGGATCGCCGCGTTCATCATTGACAGATTTGTAGAGTGGTTGGGGAGGGAGCTGGAATCAGGGTGGTGGAAATGGATGTGGTAGTGTATATGGGTAGGAGGAATACAGGTCCTTGTGGGGTCACGACTGGATCAGCATGCCAGATGAAAGCACCAGGAGAAGGTGGCGCAAGAGATGGAAGAATTGCATCAAGACATCAAAATAGAAGTAATCCTGATGAGGAGTGGAGAAGAACAAGGAAGATGGTCGAGTTGGTGAGCTTTATTTGATAGACGTCGCATAACGATTGCAGAAGTTAGATTGCTGGATGCAAAATGACCCTGGAAGTTGACACACAAGATATGAAGAAAGTTACCGAAACTATCGTGCAAGGGCATCGGCAAAGGAATACGTATCAAGCTAACACCCCTAAGGCAAGCCTCAATGGATCGACTGACGTGAAGATGTTTTTTGTTGGTATGTTTTGGCGTGGCGGAGGATAAGTATTTGTATAATAGAAGGTGGAAGTTAGCAGCGGAGGAGCAGATCTACGGTAATCATCTCATCCTTCATTGACTGCAGCGCAGAGAAACAGACTTCGACAGATGCGGGTAGGCCAGCTCAAGGAAGCGTGGTCATGAATGTTGGTGCCGAGCAGGGAAGGGAGGAGGTTCAGGATTCAGAACGAAGGTGACATATACAGAGTCGGAGGGAAAAGTATGATTTGTATGTTGCCGTAGACCACCACACCACCACGGGTAGCAGCTGCTGACAAAAAAAATACGAGACAAAAACTGCCTCCAGCTTCATAGATGAATTTGGATTCTAGTTCTAGGAAAAGCTGATGAAGGAGAGTCTCAGTTGATGACAGTGGATATGGGTCTTGTGTCAACCGCCTATGGCGCAGGGGCAGAAGGTTCCAGACAGAAGAAAAATCATGAGTGAAGCGATTAAGGAGGCGACCATCAAGAAGGACCTCAAAGATATTTGGGTCGAGCACACAGCCAAGCAGGTGTGGCCCATCGCGGATGTAGGAATCTAAATCTTCTTTCTTAACAAACGGGGCATATAGATTTACCCACTTGACCCAGATGTATGTGTGACTTCTTTCAAGATACACGGTTGTTGTCGCTGCATCAGTCGATCAATCTTATACTTTCTGTCTAATCTTGTGTGAGACAGATCGATGGACTGTTTTCGGGCGATAGAAAGTTGACGGTTAATAAAGGAAGTGACTTACCCGATGCTCAAGTCAAACCAGTCAAGAAATTGTTCTTTACAAGAAAGCTGTAGACGAATGAAATGCGTGGTCTGGAATATTATGGAACCGGAAGTGAGATGGTGACAAGCGTTCAGGACCCAGGTGAGGTTTGATGGTTGAAGGAACTCGGGGCACTAGAAGCTGGGGGGATTAATTGACAAGGAGAGTTTTTGGCTCGAGGATTGACGGCTTATAATACATGAATGGTGATAGGGTCTCCGAAACGAGGACGAGAATATAATTCTTTGACACGCCGCCTCCAGGATTTTTTTTTTTTTTTGTAATTTTATGAGCTGCGTGCGCCCTGGGACACTTGGTCGGAAACATAGAATGGAGTCGCGATGGCTCCTCCAAGGCGAGACAACTCACTCTCCCGCGGGTGCTGATCTTCGGGCCACATAGAACCATAGGACACTCCGGAGGTTTCTTATTTCGATGCATTTCAAATAGTTCGGTTGAGTGGCAGGATCTATTATTATTATTTTCGACGGTAGAGGGCTGGTAAAGGGGCACCCAGGCACACCTTCTAGGCTCCATCAACCACCGAGGTTGAGCCAGAGTGGCCAGCGACGGGTCATCATGTTCATGTCCTTGAGCAGAAGACGCTGCCGGTAAAAGCATAAAGAATTGAAAAGAGAAAACATAATTGCTTTGGTGGAAAAACTCTCTCAACTGCGTATAATCGCGGCTTGTTTCTTTGCTAGTAGAAAAATATCTCCTCGATTTTCAGATTTCTTAAGGTCTCTTGCTAGGGCCCAGCACCCTTGGCTTGATGAACAATCAGCAAGCCACTTTGTCCATCGAGATTGGGGAGCTCCTATTCAAATCGGCGGAGAACAGTCGACTCGCTCATATTGTAAATAAATAAATACGTAAAAAGAGCTTTGAGCCAGATTCCCAGTGGTTTCCAGCTTCAGCTTCGTGAGAGACGGCGACCAGAAAGCAAACTCGGAAAGAAAGTCAATGGAATCCCATGATCGACTAGTTCTCACATGGGCACTGCCAAATGAAAGCACGAACCATTTTTCCTTAAGGATTACACCACGGCCACTCGAGATCTGAAGTATTTTGACTCGAGGGCTGAAATCCCGTCGAAAGGCTATTCAATTACACAGCAAGTCTTGGCCAGGTAATTAGCACCCAATCTATTGGAGGATTGGCCATGGGTGCGACTCAAAGTCGAAGGAAAAGGATAGCGCGCGAGTGAGCTCAAAGACAGAAGAAGCATTGACAAAACTTTCGACGAGGGACTTGATCCCTGATCATGAAGGCTCTCCCTTACAGATGCAGGAGCTATAACCACTAGGTTATGATGCCGGTGGTATAGAGACACTCTTGGGTAGCCAATCGGTCTTGAAAGGGACTTTGTGCTAGATTTTGCGCAGCACAGTGCAGATCAAAATCGATTTCATTGAGAAATCAATTTTTTTACGGCCCGGGCTGGCCTCATCCGTGAGAGTATGGGATGTTGGCAGCCGGCCGATTCCAAATCGCTTCCTAAAATTGAGGTCTAATCGATCATGAGGAGACCTGACTCTCACGCCTGGGGGCGTAGAGTCGATGTTTTCACCAAATGGCGATTTCGGCAGCTGTGAAGCTGGAAACAACTCAGTTTCTGGGTGAAACCAGTTTTTTTCCGCTTCGAAATCCTCGGACGTGGTGTATATGCCTGGGAACCCGGAATTCAGGGACCGATGATTTTAACCTGTGAATTGATTCTGATCAAGATTATGTACGTGCCGTGCAGACTCTATGAAGCGAGCATGGTTTCGTTTTACGTTCATGTTTAGCAACATGTTTACATGAATATTCCGATTCAAAGCTAGTCCTCAAGTCCTTTGATCAAGTGGTCCGCCTCGCAGTACAATATACCCGAAACGACGCGCACAATCACAACGGCCGGAAGAGAGAGTCTGCTGCTGCTGTTTTTCTTTTTTGAAATCCAGGGCGCAGCTAATTACAATCGAATCCCTTCTACTTTCATCATATTGAGCTCTTCCCACCAATCGAAACGGCGCCTGCAGACCCGCAGCAGATTCGATTTCCAATGCTCAAACCTGTTTAACGGCTCACAGTCCGAGTTGTACTATTTGCGTAGGTGCCCTTAGGGCGGAGGCGCGACTTGGTAGTCGTTGGAACTGGAAGGGGGACTCTGCTATACCGAGAATCAAGTCTTTTGTTGTTTTGATCAATCCGGATGGCTCAACCCGTGACCCTCTAGCACGAAGGATTACTACTTTTGAGTGGCGGGCATTCGACCCAGGTTAAACACACAATCTTTCCGTTGCAATGGTTGGCTGCCAGTACAAATATGACGAGAGTTGCTGTCTACACCCAGATGAAAGCTGGGGTCTGCTTTGACCTCGTTCAGTTGTAAATTAACAGATATCACGATCCACCCATGCTGAGCTGTCTGATGGCCCACCTATCTTCTTATGAGGACACCTGAGGCAGGTAGAAGCTATCGTGCAAAACAAACTTATCTCTACTGAGGAATATGACATCATCATTCAATAAGATGACAGGGGAGGTGACATCCAGCCCTTTTTCAACCAATTTCGCAGTTTTATTCATAGGTAATGCACTCTGAGAATGCAAAAACAGCAATTCAACACACCGTCATTATTGATAACTAGCACGCACACCTAGAGCAAGGAAGGTGATAAAGTGGAAAAGATAATTATAGGAAGGCCTTAAAGGCATGCCTCCATTGTCTTGAATACACGCCTCCTGTGAGACGTACCATCATTATGTGGCGTGTGGGGCCCAGCACAACCCCAAAATGAACCAGACGCCCTCAAACTTTGGAGACACTTTTCCTAAGTTGTGACCCTCAAAACACACCATCAGGCAGGAGTGTCCCATGGTGCCTTGGCGAGATACAGCAGCTAGAGCTGAACACACTGGGTCTCACCTGCACTACCAACATGATTGTATCAGATTATCACATCTGACATTAAATCTGATGAGAAAATCTGATATTACATCAGACAAAACTGGGATTGTATCTACCCAAATTCATATTGCATCTACCAAAAATGATATTGCATCTACCATAAGGGATATTGCATCTGCTTAAACAATTTAGTATCAACACATCTGACATTATATCTGATTTTTATATCTGATTTTATGTCCATGGGCCAAACATTTGTATCAGTTGGCAGAATCTGATATAAAGTGATATCTTTTCTCTCACTCTGTCAAACAACAAAAATTTTGATTTAATTACTATGGGGTCTTTTATCAATGGCTGGAAGTCAGATTGCATTTTCAATGAGCACAATACTAGAAAAGCAAAATCCCAAAAACAAGTCTGGAAACATCAGTTTTAGAAACAAACAAAAAAAAGAGCCACCGCTGGAAAAAAAGCAGGGAGAAAATGAAGGAGACCAAGAATGTTCAGAAGAAGAAAGCCTTGGGTCAACATTTGCCCCATGATTTACCCAATAATTTTGGGCAGGGGGATCAAGGACAGTTATATTGAAGGCAACCTCACACAGGCTGATGAATTGTCTTGGTGGGTGCTTATGGGGCTTAGTTATGCTTGCAACTCCCATGAGAGTCCATCCTAGTAACACATGCAAGCAGCCTTCAGATCATGATGATCATGGATGAGACAAGATGCAGTGACACCAAACCATCACTGGATTCCCATACAGACAGACACACACTACTTAGGCATATGAAGAGACCACCTATTTATCAGCCAGACTCATTCCTGGAGTTTCCAAGTCTCCATGCACTACCCTAACGGTAGCATAGAATACCTCCAAAATCCACTACCAGCCAGCCTCATTTGTCATAGCTGTTAGAAGAACCAGACTAACGCTAACACAGAGTTAGGCGAAAAAAAAAAAAAAAAGACCTTGATACACTGCGCTACGGTGCTTTTTAGCAGAAAAATGTAGCATCTAGTACCTCTTTGGAGCCACTAACACTATGTTTTATTTTTTTGGCCAAAAAGCGTATAGTGTAGCGGCCGACCATTGGCTCTATTCCAAGTCCAGCAGAAAAGCATACTGAAGGTCCCCTACATAAATGAGTCTGTCTGATAGCCCTGCATTCTCCACTTATGACAAAGCTATGTATTTAAATGTAAGGAGACGAGAAACATGTGTTTCTATTACGATAAATATGGACCTTTTTTTTTTGTCGATTTCCTTGCGCGAATCCGACATGCTTGACATGCATGCTTCTATCACCATGACCAACAAGGAAATGACTGCATGAAGACGCCTCCTTCTTTTTTTGCTGATTGTGTGTGGCTGGGAACTAGGCGACGAGGGAGGGACGGAGGTGATAATGGGAGGATATAAATAAGTGAATGTTTCGAGGGCACGGCATGGGGGCCATATGTCTGTCACTCACATCTCTCTGTCCCCGGTCGCGGCCTCCAAAAACACGCACACACACACGGGGACGACATTCTCAACTGACACAAAAAAAAAGAAGCCTGACGCGCACAGGCAACAGAAAAAAAGGGCAAGAGAAAAGAAGAAATAAAGAGCTTAACATGAGTCTATATATTTGAAAATATATGTTATATATGTTGAGAGAGGGGAAAGGAAGAGAGGAGAAGAGACCTGGGCATATCAGAGGAGAGACGGCCCAGTTTTTTGAATTTTTGTTTTAGTGTGATTTGTGAGTGTGAGAGGGATGATATGGGAGGGAGTCTGAGATACATAGGAACACAAGTATTTAAGTGTGACGGTGGTAAACAAAATCAAAATGGCCTCATGCGAGTGAGTGAGTACACCACCCTTGACACACACAGACATACGATACTTCGCCCGCATACCCAAAAACAAAAAAAGAGACCTACAAAGCAAACGGAAGAATAGAGAGAATTCAAGAAGAATACGTGGAGGTAACAGTAGCGACGGAGGCAGACAGCTGAGGATCAGAAGAAGGAGAGGAGGAGGAAGAGGAGGAAGAGGAGAAGAGATGGTCGGACGAAGCAGAAGAAGGCAGGAAGTTCCAGCGAGGTTTCAGGGGCAGGGGGTGAAGCGGAGAGGAAGAGGATGAGACGAGAGAAGAAGGTCTGTCGAGGGGAAGGCGATGGGGTCGAGAGAAGGCCGGGGAGTTGTTGCCATTATCGAGGGAGTGTTTAGGAGGCGGCGCCGCGGCAGCCCTACGGGAGACAGTCGAGTGTATACGATGCTGAGTAGTAGTAGTAGTAGGATGATGGTGATGATGATGTGAATGGGGATGAGGAGGAGGATGGGCGTGAAGATGGAGATTGGAAAAGGAGCCGGAGAGGCCGTCGCTTTTGTGGTCCGAAGGGGGGTCGGCAGGGGCAGTGGTGTTGGAGGAAGAGACGAAGGAGTGGGGCCGATGTGGGGGCCCGGGCTCGGCGCAGGAGATGGGCGGGGCATAGCAGTTCGTCGGGGGACGGTGGGCCGCGTCAGGACTGGCGCCCGCCGGCCGGATGGCCGAAGAAAACGGAGGATGGACAGCATCAGGGGCTTGGTCATGACCGTTCTCCCGGAACTGTTGGTTCTGTGGAGGCAGCAGTGGCGGGAGTGGCGTCGCCCAGGCGTAGCCCGTCACTGGGTCCACCGGGGGATGCGCCAATCGCGGATGATTGGGATGGTAGCCTTGAGTCGAGTGCGGTGGCAGCTGGCGCTGCTGCTGATGGTGATGATTGAGGTCTGGGGAATGAAAGCCGTTGGGCTCTGAGTGAAAACTGTTAGATTGACCATTTGGTTGATGATGAGTGTGATTAAGATGGGGAGGATGAGGAGGAGGTTGTCGTTGTTGTCGTTGAGGCGGAGGTGGAGGTAGAAAAGAAGGGGGGTATTGCAAGGAAGGATCGCCAGCCAAAGGAGGAGGGGGATACACGACAGGACTATTGTAGCCTACTTCCGGAGCTCTCGCAGGGAATGACTGAGAGCGATTGCTGGTCGAGCCATTTGTTTGGACGTGAGGAGAGATCGGTGCCAACGGAACCGTACCTATCATGGTCGGCATCGAGCTGCGTTCACTGCCGGTCTGTGCCTGGGGAGACTGGTATGGCGGATGCACAAGTGCTGGAGCCATGCCTGCATTACTATTACTATTGTTATTAGATGCGGAAAAATTGGCAGGGTTGTTCCTACAGGACAAGTTTTGATAAGATCGATGGTGGATAGGGTGCGAGCCAGTGGGGAAGCCACCATGATTCTGGTTATTGGTTGGTGGAGCAGCACCGAAGCGTGGATCTCGTAGGAAGCCGTTGGGGTAGGCCGGGGGATAATGATTGTTGGCAAGATAAGGGTTGTACAAGTTGAGACCTTGGTGAGGAACGGTGATCGATTGATCGTCCACCTCGATGATGGTCACTTCTTCGTAACCATGGGCTTTGGCACTAGGATCGAAGCTGGTAGCACTGGGCCGGAGCTTGGCAGATAGGTTCTTGTTCGAGGTACGTGAGGAGTCGGACTTGCTGTCCTTAATTTTCGGTTGGCTTGAACTGTTGTTGAGCTCGACACTATTTGAACCGCTTTCAGGAGGGGGATCTGAGAGTGCTTTAGATTTTTTGGAAGTGCTGGTGGTGATGCTAAGACGATCATCTTCTGGGCTTGCGCCGGCGGAAGAGGAGGTTGAGCCGGCGGTACTTGCGCCGGCACTGTTCTCGACCGAGTTGTTTGAAGAGTTGGCAAAGATGCGATTTCGAGCTTCGAGATAAGCGGCCTGTCGTTCTTCATAGCTCATCTCGTTCCGCCTGGATTCAGATAGACCGCAATCGATGGAGGAGCCGGATGATGCAGTGGATGGCATCAGACTTCTGTTGGATGGACGGGATGCTTGAGAGAGGGTGCGAGACATGATCTTGAAGGCTTTTGGTGGCGGCAGATTGGTTGAATTGGGTTGAGTGGGCGCAGGCAGGGAGGGTGAAGGTGATGAGGAGGGTGATGAGGAGGTGAGTGTGGGATCGGTTTTCTCGGTGGAAGCGGTTGAGATTGCTGATGGGTTGGATGGGGAGGGGGTTGTTGGCTTTTGTTTGGCCATGAGAGTCTCCAAACGAACAGTGGGCCTGCGCGAGTGTCAAGAAGAATATATATATATATGTCAGTTTTACTGCTTCCTGATGGGGATAGAAGAAGTGATGAGAGTAAGTATGTACCATGCGGTGGATTCGGTTCGCTCGATGAACATCTGACCAGAGTCGAAGATGCGGTTGACGCCAAAGGAGTCGCCGAGTCGATGTACGAGCATGCGTTGGTACGAGTTGAGCGAGCTGGAGAGTGCGGAGCTGAGTGGCTGTCGCTGGAGACTGTTAGTTTTGAGTCAGTAGTTGTTTTTTCTTTTCTTCTTATTACTACTTTGATGATTGAGACTGACTTTGAAGCAATGAATCTGCCCATTTCCGACTCGGCAGTGAGCAAGATCTGTTTGTCCCTGATAGTGCCATTGTTGATTGCCTCTATGAGTGTCTGGTCGAGCGGTGGTTGTTCTGGCTCCTGTTCCTTCTCCATCTTCTCCGTCTTTGACATTCTTTTTGTTGTTTTTGTTGGAAAATAATTAAATACGAATTATTTTCGTTTCGACTTCTTTTCGCTTTCTTTTTTTTTTTTTCTTTTTTTTTTTTTTTTGGGG